>JAKSZP010009231.1:0-291298 GCA_022478985.1 Massospora cicadina
AACCAGGCTCTCCTTGCCCTGAAACGAGTAGGCGCGCGGATCCATCATGCCTTCCCATACAGAAGGGAAAACCCTGGACTCAGCCCCCGTCGCCATGCAATTGTGCACAATGGACAAGTTGTCACAACTCGCCCTAACCCCCAAGATCGTCCTCCCATCCGCCCAAGACTCCTTGAGCTCCTCCCTCCCTTTGTGAGATTTGACCTTAAGGAATTGTGGAAGGACGTCTATCACCCCATCCTGTCAGCAAAGGTGTCCAACACCTTATGGGGGGGTGCTCCACTGTTCATACAGGACAGGGGACCGGACTGGCCCTACTTCCAGCACTGAAGCTGCCCCGCTGTGCAGAGCCTATTGACTCCCACCTCCATCGTTTTTTCACCTGTCCAGGTGTTGCCACATTTTGGTCAAAGGCCTGCGCGCTCCTCCATGCTCAGCCCTGGTCTGGACACCCCGTGCAAGACCTCATGTTTGAGCAGACGTTGCCTGGTTGCCACCAACCCCTCCGTGTCCTCGTCTATGCCACAGCCATCTGGACAATCCATAACTCCTTCCTTTGTGCTGCCTTTGACCAGCAGATGTGGACCCTTCCACACATGATCACCCACTTTCAGGTACACTTTGAGATGGCCCTGAAGGTCTGCACTATGTTGCCAACCCTCCCCCGCTCAGTTGTCACTGCAGCATGGCTCTGGCGCGCAAACCCCCCTCCCTTTCTCGATCCTCCTCCCTCCCCTTCCCTTGCCTCAGGCTCTTAGGAGCCCAGGCATAATTTAATAAACATTGATGAATCCCCCCCTCAGGTTGGGACCATCTAGTACTAAAAAAAGATAGTTCTTCAACAAAAGATTTATTCAACAGATTTATTTGAGACAGAAAACAGTGACAAATATTACTGAGAATAAAATATAAGAAAAATAAAGTATAGACCATAAAAACATGTTAGGATAGCATGGCAGCACCTAAAAAATAAATATGTGTAAGTGAACAAAGTGTTATCATTTTGTGTAGCCTTATATCTTAAATCCAACAAGAGCAGAGAGTAGAGGAAAACATATTGGCAAGGTAATAACCAAGATGCCTAATTTGTATAAAAAGGTCAATTTTCTTGTCAAAAGGAAAACTATAGACAAAACCAAATAGTTTTCTTAATTTAGCAAAGTACCAAAAAAGTAAATAGATTGTGAAAATGAATCAAGTCTTTTAAGGTGAACAGGGATTTTCTAATGATTTATTTATATCAGTATTTATACCTTTTGTATAAATCTAGGGGAGCAACCACTTTGCTTAAACCGGTCAGTTTTCCCTTTTCCTAATAAAAAGAATCTGAAGAGGGTGGCTGTACCTAATGTTCACAGGGTGACCTCACCCATGTGGTAGATGAGCACAGAGTAACAGCTCTCCTTATGAAGATACCTCCCCCTGTCCCCATACTTGCCTCTGCCAAATTAGTTTGCCAAACAAGAAATTCAGCGCAGAAATCATCAGTAACTACCATTATCACAAGCTGGATGAACTTTATAAAGCCAATGGTGCCAAACCCTCAAAATTGAAGTCAAAATATTTAAAATCTACAGGAATAAAGCCTGATGGGCATGCAACTCATAATCAAATGAGGACAAGTAATGAATTTTCAGTTGAAATCACTGATGGCATTGAGCTATTGATCAGTATGGTGGCCAACTCCAAACTTTCTACAAAATTTTCAGAGAAAACCCTGACAGACAGGTGTCACCATCAGGGACTGTTGCCAATTGCTCAAAACTCCCCATTACAAGAATAAGGATTGGCAATTGAGGTACCCATTTGGCTGAACAAGCGCTCCAGTGACTGGGCACAGGTGAGTTGACCATCCTAAACCTGTTCTGACCTGTTAGGACTGCCCCTATGTAGGGCGGCCCTTAGGAATTCCCATTGCCCATCAGGTCAGATGCCATCATGCTAACTGCCACAAATGCAGTAAAGACTTGGGTCAGACATTCACGGTTAAACCAATAGTGACTCAGTCTGCCACCAATTCCCTCAGTGTCAGGTCAGATTGAAGTCATTATTTCCCCCTCTCTCAAAAATTTGCTAGGTTAGGTCATAATTTGAGGGCCCTGATCCTGTGCTTTGACAAGTTGACAAATCAAACACTATTTAATCAGTCACATTGCACTGATTAAATAGTTAGTCAATTTTTTTATAAAACTTTTTAATAAAAATTCCTTTAACCAATCCCAATTTTTATTATTTTCAAATCTAAACTACCCCAACTTTATTATAACAAACCAAGGGACCCGTGGCCATGTTTATCTGGTTCTTTGCTAGGTTTTTATACACAACTATGGCTCATGGGCACTCAGTGGCAAAATTTCTTCCTGGTTTTATAACAGTTGTGCAAGTAGTAGTGCCACTGGCATTCAGGCTTGTCATTTGGATGCTTTGGCACTTAAATTGGCAGGATGGCCTAATATTAACTTACTGTCTTCTAGACATAATTGACCAACCATTATTCTTAACCATTTCTGCCCTCCTTGTTGAGTTGATCGCAAAAGTTGTCCTTTTCTCTCATCTGAATAAGGTTGTAAAGAAGTTCTAATATGGCCACAATAGCCTAGTATCTCCCAATTTTCTAAGCCTATCCTCCAAAATGGGATGTTCATGATAGGAGCTGCCGAGGTGTCCTTGGTGTTGAATCCTAGCTCTAAATTATTATCTGAATTAATTTTAAAGGTTGCCATGGCCCACATTCCCATGTCAGTATATTTTGGCATTCTGACTTATGAAGTAGCTATTCCTGTCATAAACCTTGTGGTTTTATTAATCCTAGTACCATCTCTCCCTTATCTACAGACTCAACTATAGCTGCCAATAAAGAGAATTTTTCCTACTTTTTATTGCCCTTGAAAATTAGTATCAGAGCTTAACACATGTCTTTTGAGGCCTTGATTGACACTGGAGCAGCAAGTAATTTTATGAGTGTAGAGCTAGACCACCAGTTGGAACTTGGCCTGGACTTGGGTCCTATGGTGATGGTCACTTCATCAGCCTCCCAGCCCTCATACCTAGTTTGATGACCAGTACCTTTCTCTGTTCACCAGTTTAGCTTTTGTGATTAATTCTCTGCAATGCTGAATTTGGTGTTTCTGGTAATCTTAGGGGTTGGTTGGTGGCATCGACAGCATGTTAGAAATTCACCTGGAATTTAATATGTTAGCATTTACTAATGACCAGATGAAAGGCGAGTTTTCTTTAGTGGATACTCTTACAAAAACTCAAGGTCGCAGTTCAATCACATCCTTTGTTTCCTCTATGTGTCTCCCATCAGATTTTCCTAAGGCATTGATGGGATATCAAAGTATCTTCAATTCCAAGAAGGCGGACCATTTCCCCCCTCATATTAAATTTGATTTAGGTTTTAGGACAATGGCGCAGGTGGTGAATATTAACTGTCCTTTGTACCCACATACAGCAGAGGAGAAAGCTGCTCTCAATGCATGGTTGGATGGCATGCTTAAGAAAGGGTGGTTGTTCAAAGAGAAATCACCAGTTGCTTCTCCCATTGTTTTTGCTAAGAAGGCCGATGGTTTCCTTCATCCCTGCATAGATTATATTCACCTAAATAAAATCACTGTTGATGATCTCTACCTTTTGCCGCTATAGAAAAATATTGGTCTTTCAATTGCTAAGGTGCGTGCATTTTCTCAACTTGATCTTGTTAATGCCTTTAATCAAAAATTGTGTGATGGAAGGTCAAGAATGACTTAACACTATCCAAACGAAAAGGGACATTTTCCAATCTTGGGTAATGCATTTAGGTTAAAGAATGCACTGGCCACATTCTAAAGAATAATTAATAGTGCGTTGGGTGATCTTCAGTTCACCTGCGTGGTAGCTTATATTAACAATATCCTGGTACACTTCCTGACTCCTGAACAACATGCCTAAAATTAGAAGTAGTTGTGGAGGCCTTACATAAGGTGGGCCTATTTGTTAATCCTTCAAATGTGAGTTTATCAGGAGGAAGTCACATTTTAGGCAATCACGTCTTAAAGGATGGGTACACCATTCCCCCTAATAAGTTGGATGCTATCTGCAATTGGACCACTCCAATGACCCAAACAATTGAGAAGCTTTTTGAGCACTACAATTTTCTTAAAACTTCTTCCCTGCCTTATCCCAGTTAGCCGCCCTATTTCATCCACTCACAGGTAAGAATGTCCCCTTTTGTTGGACACTGGAGTGCCAGCAGGTGTTCAAGTCAATTAAAGAGGTGTTTTTGTCTCCCCTTATCCTGAAACATGCAGACACCTCCAAGCCCTATGTTATAGCATGCAATGCATCATCTGTTGCAGTGTGGGCTGTATTGCTTCAGGATCATGAGGGGTTAGAGCACCCCATTGCCTACTTTTCCTGAAAGTTCTCTCCTACAGAGCAGCCTTGGGCCATCAATGATAAGGAGCTTACAGCCGTGGCATGGGCCTTGACCCACTGGCAGTATCTTTTGCAAGGCGCTCAGCATGAGTTAACAGTGCAAATGGATCATCAAGCCCTTCTCTACTTTCGCAAACCTTAGAAATTGGCACACAGGCAAGCTCAAACTTACCAGGATTTGTGTAGCTTTAACTTTAAATACAAGTTTGTGAAAGGAGCGTTGAATGTTCTTCCCAACTTCTTAAGTTATAACCTCACATATTGCCCTGTAGATCCAGATGAGGAAGATCTGGTTACCTTTAAACCCTCCACCCAAATCTTATCCATCATTCCTCCCAGTTTTTTGACTGCGTACTTAGCTCCATATGCACCCCTAATCTCCCAAGTTTTGGCAGCCAAATGGCCTGTGACAAAGGGGTGGACCTTTTGGAGTGATTGTCTCCTCCTGCATCTAAACATTCCTTGTATTCCCTGGGTGAGGGTCTCATTCAATTTTTGTTGAGGGTTTGGGTTCCTCCTCTTCTTCAAGCTGAAGTGATTCAGGCTCACTATGATCTTTGCAGTCAGGCACCCTGTGGACAAGAGTTTCCTCGATTTTATCAAGAGTACCTATAACTGGGCAGGGTTTTCAAAAGATGTATCGGCATGGATTTCAGATTGCATCACTTGTGCTTCATGTCAAGCTGGATCACTCTTGCAAGAATGGCCTTCTTTATCTCTTACAACAAGCATAGGGTTCATGGACATTAGTATCCGTGAACTTTATTGTTAAACTTCCCAGTTTCAATGTGTTTACCGCAGTGATGGTGGTGATTGACCATTTTACAACATTTAGCTCTTTATCGCATGTTCCTCTGCTATCACTTCTGAGGATAATGCTTGACTTTTTGTGCGCCATGTGTTCTCATTGTTTGTCCTCCCACAGGAGATTGTTAGTGACTGAGGGCCACAATTCACAGCGCAATTCTGAAATGAGCTCTTGGAAATTTTATAGATTATGCCCTGCCATTTCACCGTGTACCACCCCCAATCTGTTGACCAAACTGAACAGGTAATTCAGATCTCTGAGCAGTATCTGCGCAGTTACGCGGTTGCTTCTCAAGATACTTGGGCTAATGACCTCCCCTCATCCAGTTTTCATATAATAATGGAACACATGCCTCCACTGGATTCTATCCATATGAAGCGATCTTGAGAACAACCCTCAATCTTAATTGGTCCAATCCTTTGCCCAGAGGTACCAGCTGCTACTAATCTTGACCAACATATCTGGACAACAATGTCCTTAGTTTGGGAGCATCTCACTAAGGTCATAAGCTCCTATAAATGATTCACAGATTGGAAGCGGCATCCAGCTTACTACATCAAGGTCAGATCATATGTCATGCTCAATACATGCCATCTTTGGATGCAGGTGCTCTCAAATAAGTTTGCAAGAAAACGCTCAGGTCCTCACTTGGTGGAGGAAGATTTAGGGATTGGGCTTTCAGGTTATAATTGCCACCACACTATAAGCAACTCCAGTTTTCCATGTATCTTAGCTATCCCCATTCAAGGGGGCAATTCCCTCAGATCCAGAGCCTATTGTTAGTGAGGACGTGGAGGAGGCTGAATTGGATGGCATCTTGGCTTTCTGCAAATCTATTTACTCAGTTCAATATCTTGTTTCTTGGAAAGGTTATCTGGCATATGAGAACAGTTGGGTAAGGGCTCAAGGTTTCACAAACTGCTCTGAGTTGGTGGAGGATTTCCATGCCTCCCATTCAGATGCTCCTCGTACTCCCCCCAAAAATTGCAGCATTAATGGTGATCAAATTACCTAAAGCTTACAAAAATGTGGCCCTCACACAGTTTTCTCATGGTGAGGCCCCCTTTGGCAAAAGGAAAGGGTAATGTTAGTCTAGGGGAGCAACCCCTTTGCTTGGACTGGGAAGTTTTACCTTTTACTAATAAAAAGGGTCCAAAGAGGGTGGCTGTACCTCTCATTACACAGGGTGACCTCGCCCATGTGGTAGACGAGTGCTGGGTAACAGCTTTCCTCTGAAAATTCCTCCTCATGTCTCCATACTTACCTTTTCCAAATTAGATCGCTGAATTGAGGAGATTTGTGCAGAAATCATTGGTAACCATTATCATCACAAGCTGGATGAACTTTATAAAGCTGATGGCGCTAAACCATCTGAAATTAAAGTCAGAATGCTCAAAATCTACAAGAATAAATCCTGATGGGCGCACAACACATAGTCAAAAGAGGACAAGTAATGAATTCTTAGTATATAATGCTGATGGCATTGAGCTATTGAACAGTATGGTGGCTGACTTCAAACTCCCATTGAAATTTTTGGGGACAAACCCTAACGGGAAGGTATCACCATCAGGGACTGTTTCCAATAGTTTGAAACCCCCATTACAAAAATTGAAATTGACAATTGATGGTACCCATTTGGCCAAACAAACACTCCAGCAACCAGGGTAATGGGTGTGTTGGCCATCCCAAACCCGTTTCTGACCTGTTGGGACCGCCCCTATGTTAGGTGGCCCTGGGGAATTCCCATTGCCCGCTGGGCTAGATGCCATCATGCTAACTGCTGCAAATGCAGTAAAGCCTCAGGTATGATGTTTGTGGTTGAACCAATAGCAACTCAGCCTGCTGCCAATTCCCTTGATGGTTCATATTGAAGTCATTATTTTCCTTTCCTCAAAAATTTGCTGGGTTATGTTGAAAATTGAGGGCCCCAATCCCATGCTTTGACAAGCTTCCAAATTGAACACTATTTAATCAGTCACATTTCATTGAGGAAATTGTTGGTCAATTTTTTATTTAACTTTAAATAAAAATCCCTTTAACTAATTTCAATTTTTATTATTTTCAAATCTAAACTACCCCCAACTTTATTTCAACAAACCATGGGACCCGTGGACATGTTTATCTGGTTCTTTGCTAGACTCTTATACACAACTATGGCTCATGGGCACTCAGTGGCAAAATTTCTTCCTGGTTTTATAACAGTTGTTCAAGTAGCAGTGCCACTGGCATTAAATCTTGTCATTTGGATGCTTTAGCACTTAACTATGGCATGACAGTCTAGAATTAACTTGCTGTCTTTATGGCACTTTGGAGGGTAGATATTTTTCTTTTGTAACATGAGGGAAATATGAGAACCATTTTCTTTGACAACAACTTTAAGATGCATGATGAACTTTTTAAAATATAGTGAAATAAGAGTTGAGTGCTTTAGTAGCATCAAACTCAAGATGCTGCTCAGAGAGATAAAATGGAGCATTCATTGTTTGCATATTGTTAAGTAGGAAGCTTGCCACTAACTTTAAGCTGAGGTAAAAGGTCAGAATTTATATGCTCTTATTAGTCTAAAATATTAACATGGATCTACTGAACAATTTTAAGTTGTAATAGGCTCCTTGAGTGATACTTTTTGACAGAAGCTAACTAGGCCAATTCCATTATATGAATGTGAGGTGCCATAATCTATATTATGTTCTCAAAAAAGTAGTTGAGCAGCAATTGCCAAAATAAACTTTAATATACAGTAATAAATAAAAAAGAACAATTCTCCTATTCTTTCCAAACATTGAAGTTGTAAGGCTGCGGCATCTGCTATTAAGTTGAACAGGTGTTGAAATTTAAAGGCTTTGTTGCTCATTCACAAATGATAACCCCTAATTGATAACTGCACAGGTTTGGTATTTTAACTCTTTGCATTGTATGATAATATATGATATTCAATTGATAATAGTAAGGGTTGTTGACCTGGTAGTAAAACTGCTTCCACCCTAGTGCAGTTTTCAAGATGAAACCTGTACTGGCCAGAAAATTCTCAGTGTGGTATATTTGTCTCAAGGTCGACCCACCTTATGTATTTTATAATTGATAATATTATGTTGACTATTATCCATAGCTAAATAGATAGCCAGTTCTGGTCTAACTCTTAACCTGTATTTATTCTTGAAAACTCCTAATGTCTTCATTAGGGATATATACACTTATCCACCTAACTTAATCTACGCTCAGATCCCTAGTTTATGGCCTTTCCTCTTGTCTCACAGAGTCCCAGCAATTCCCATCTAAGATCAGCTTCTCTTCCAAAGATCCTCAATCCTTACTCTTTATTCTACTAAAGAGTTCCCAAATTATAGCACATAACAATAATTTTCTGAAGATGAATAGAACTAAATTAATAATGAATCCTGTTAAATGAGACTCTTCTTTAATTGTGAATTATCAGGGGAATTTATAGAGAGAATCCAGAACACAACCTTCAGTTGGCGCCTCAGCCATGAAATGGCAGCCATTGTCATTGATTTTCCCTTCATCATCTCACCAGCGATGGTCTCCCCCATCTTGGTTAGGATTTCTTTGTCAGACATCCTTGAGACCTAAAATGAAAAGAGTCAGAAAACGTGTTCCCAAAGTTTTTCACTCAATCTCAGTGAACCAACCATATTTGGAAAGTGACTGCTTAGGTAATGGAACTTGTTACCCATGATGGCAGGCTGAAAACCAACTGATCAATTCACTAATTGCAGGAAGCATCACTAGCCTCACAACTTGCTTCTTAAATTCCCAATTGATTGGTGATGAAACCTAACTGATCACGATCAGTAAACCTGATAGTTAATTATCAATCAACTATCAGATGACCCATTTCATTGCCAACTCTGCCCTAGTTGATCTTTTTTTAGTACTAGATGGTCTCTGCCCTAGTTGATCTTAAGCATTCAAACAAATTAATCCTCATGGATCCAAATCTGCAAATTAACCAAAATCCCTGAACATTATGAACCTGAAATTAGGTTAACTAATATCTAATTCATTTTCCAGTGAAACTTATCCCCTAGAGATTCAACAGGTAATCTAGAAAGCTGGAAATGTGGGCAAAAATCCCATCAGATGGTATCTAGTTTACTTGAATATTTAATAGTCTTACATGGGTTGTTTTATATGATATATAACAATATAGAGTATTTATTTGAGGCAAGCAGACCATGGAAAATATTTTTAAAGGCTCCAAAGAGAAAAATAGCAAAAATTAGATTACTGTTACTAAATGTTAAAATGTTTTAGAGCATGATAATATTCTTCAATTACCACAAAACAAAGTATTTGTGCAAAAGGAAAATCATTTTTTTAAAAGATAATTTCTTATATCTAATAAGCTGTAGTTTAGAAGGGTAAAATTTTAACACTTCTAAAAAAGTGAAGAAATCTAGCCTGATGCATAAAGGTTTCAATTAGTTTTAAGCTTTTATTGAATAATTTTTTCATATTTGAGTGACCTTTTATTATAATAAAGTTTTATGCTCAAGTTCTCTATTTAACCGAGGTAAACTGACCAGGGGACAGACATTACCAAATATATGTGAAACTAAGAGAATAACTAAGAAATATAAAAATTGGGCACCCCAGGGTACTCAAGTTACCCCTGTTGCCAGTGGGACTGCCAGGTATGGGGGGTGGTGCACTACTCCGAGGGGGTTTCCCCTGCTATGGAGCAGGTGTGAAGGAAAGGGTCTGTGTGGAGGAACCAGAGTGGGAACCATGATTCTATGAGCGCTTTTTGTCTTGGTCTCATATATCCATAGAGCCAGGCTTGGAAGTGCTCTAGTAAGTGGACATGGGATCTGTTAATAATCCCATGAATGGTTGGGACTGTGCCCTTGAACTCATCTAATGTAATTGTGTGTATTGTCCACATTGCAATGGGTATTATTAGGGAGCGGAGGGTATATGAGATTGGTGACTCAATCTGGAGTGCAAAGATACTCTTTGATATCAGTAATTCCTGTTTATTTTGAATCTTGAGCAGGCGTGCGACTTCCTGCCATATAGCTTTGGTTAGGGGCATGTTTCTAGGCGGTGAAGTAGGGATCCCTCCCCTCCACATACTGCACATGTTTTGTGGAGGGAGTTGGAGAGGTCCGCCATCCTATAGGTCCTTCTCAAACAGCGCCAGGCGTTTGCTCTTATCCTTGGCTGTAGGAGTGGGTGGTGTGTCATTTTCCACATTGCTTTCTGTGTGGTTAGATCATAGGGAATGTCCAGCATATCTAGGTATTCTATCCTAGCTATGCTTGGGGTTGTTGCGAGCATATCCCTCTGGGGGTGGTTTTCTGGGTTTCTTAATTTGAATTGGGGGCTGGGTCGTCCCCTTCCCTGTATAGTACCCATGTTCTCTATGGTCCATCCCATACGGCGGATAGTTTGGAGGATATGTTTGAAATGAGGGGAGGTTCCATGCGGACCCATTGCAGTAGGGTGCTTAGCAAGGTATGAAAGTAGTCTGGGTGGACTATGTGGGTTGGTTAATTTGAGCGTCTGTGCAAAGTTAGTCCTTGCTGCTCTGGACCAATGTTGTTGCGGGAGGTCTGGAGCAAGGATTTCCTTTATCCAGGTACTTAGGATGTGATTGGCATGGCTCTCAAAATCTATTAGTCCCATGCCTCCGCAGGAGCGTGGGCCAAATAGTGTTTCCATCCGTATAGGAGGGTGAGAGCCAGGCCACAGCCAGCCCTGGATAAGCGCGCGAATTGAGGTTATAAAGGTAGGTGAGAAGGCTATCGCATGGGCCTGGTACCACAGTATTGGGAGGATGAGCGAGTTAGCAACTGTAACTCGTCCTGTTAGTCCTGGGGTTCTTCCCTTGAGGGAGGCGACGCGTTTGGATACCCGTTGTAACAGATTACTTTCCATTGTCTCATTAGCATATCCCCCTGATTCTAGCCAGATTCCAAGGTGTCAGACAGGAGTGGTAGTGAGAGGTGTTGCAGAGGGTAAAATAATTGGGTTTTTTCTTCAAGTGTTGGTGTGAGGTTCTGATGTTGTGGCCCAATTTTTTGTGTATTTGCCTAGGAGGATGATTTCTGTCTTCCTTTTGTTGAGCGATGCACTGCTCACCTTGGAGCATTCCTCTAGAGTGTGTTTCAGCTGTCAGGAATCTTCATTGATTGCTATACCTGCTACTCAGTCATCTGCAAAGGCCAGTATCTTGACTGTTGGTTGTCCTTATGCGGTTATCCCCATGAGATGTGAGTCAGTTACTCGGAGGAGTGGGTCAAAGCTGAAATTGTATAGCAGTGGGCTGAGGGGATCCCCTTGTTTGAGCCCTCTGTGTGGTTTAATCTTGTTTGTTAGGAATCCAGGGCCGCATACAGCCATGGTTGCAGATTCTGTTAGGAGCATCGCCCATTTTATAAATCTTGGTGGGAGTTTGAAGGCATGTAAACATTCTTTTAGGTATGGCCATCTAACACGGTCATACGCCTTTTCCTGATCCAAGAAGACCAGGGCAACAGTTGCTTTGGATTGGCAAATGTTTGCAACAGGGTGTATGTTGTTCCATATTGAACGCCCTGGTATAAACCCAAACTGGTTGGGTGATAGGGCGTCAGATGCAATTGCGCCTAATCTAGCTGCTATAATTTTTGTTAGAATTTTTGTGTCAGTGTTGGAGAGTGCAATTGGGCGCCAGTTGGCCAGGTCCAACTTGTCACCCTTTTTATACAAGGTTATAACGTAGGATTCATGGCCTCCTGGTAATAGGCGTGTTTCCAACAAACTCTGGTTCATTGACGCCAATAGGAGGGGGGCGATTTGTTAAAAATATTTTTTGTAAAATTTGTAGGGTATCCCATCAGCCTGGGCATTTCCTACGTGGTGCACCGCGAATTGTTTCCCATAGCTCCTCCCATGTGATAAGGGATAGTATATTGTAATTTGGTGGTGTACTTTGTATCTTGGCAGTTTGAATAAATTCTTTAATTTTTTGTGGATCTGTTGGCATATCATGATATAATTCGGTGTAATAATGGTGTACTTCCGCCTTGACCTCCTCAGGGTCAGTTGCCACGGTGCCATTGGTCTTGCGGACCTGTTTGCACGTGGGCTGGTTTCCACGGGAGTGAAATTGGCAGAAAAAGTATGTTGAACAGGTTTCGCCTTCCTTTATGAACTTACCTTTGTTTGATACTTTAATTTTGTGTTGGTGTTTGAAGATGAGATTGTTATTTTGGGCTGATATTTCTGCCCATTTGCATCCCCAGTTGGGGCTATAGCCAGATCTCGGAGTATTTATTTCCAGGTGGTCTAGTTCTGCCAAGGTACGCTTGATTGTAGCTGTGTCTGTGGTTTACTTGCGTGATG
This sequence comes from Massospora cicadina, assembly GCA_022478985.1. Taxonomy (NCBI): domain Eukaryota; kingdom Fungi; phylum Entomophthoromycota; class Entomophthoromycetes; order Entomophthorales; family Entomophthoraceae; genus Massospora; species Massospora cicadina. The sequence goes on from JAKSZP010009231.1 coordinate 12,575, forward strand.
CAATATGGCAGATTTTGTTGATTAATTATTTTTTGAAATTTTCTCATGTTCCAATGGGATCTGAAGTGAATGAGGATGTGAATTCTGGGTTTGTAGCCTTGTTTTCAACCCAGTTGGATATCTCAGGAGATTTTATATTTTCTGGGTGAAGCTTTCAAAAGGCGACACCTGTGTGTGGGATTGGGTTGGTGCTAACTGCACCATGACTAATTGGTGGTCAGAAAAATTGATCTTTTTTGTTATAAATTTGGAGATTCTTGAGCGGTGGGATTGCGGGATGAGGATGTGGTTAATGTGACTAATCAATATGAGCGCTCCATCACATATGTTGGGCCGCATCATGTGGGGAAGGAGTATTGGATTGGGGGGAAGAGCATCCTGTAAGCCAAGAGATGCCTTCATTGTGCGGAATTAAATGTGTCCAGGTGGTTATCCCCTGGGATTAGGCCATTGATCCGTATTGGGGTTATCCCAGCAGTTGAAATTGCCTAACATAATGGTATCTGGTGGGAGGGTGAGAGTAGGAATGTTTTCAAAAAATGGTTTTCTCTCAGTTTCAGTGCAAAGTGCATATATACATGCTATCGAAATGATTTCCTCTTGGCATGTGATTGTTGCTACCAGGAATCGGCCATGCAAGTGTGATGACAAATTTGTAATTTTAAGTTTTTTGTTGTTTTGGACAATCACCCCACAGTGAGACGTCCATACTTATTGTGATGGTGTGACCCTGGCTGACCAGGATTCTTCTTCCCCTTGTAGACAGTGGGTTTCTTGGATGGCCAAGATGTCTACAAGAGGTTTTCACAGGAATGCCAGCTTTTTGGCTTGGGACATATGAGCCCTTGTTCCCGCGATATTTAACATCCCTATTGACACTGAGGTGCCTGTGGCGCCTCAGGAGCGGTAGGAAGGACCCTCTGGTCCTATCCCACCGTGGCTCATTTTGGCCATGCTCCACATCTGTACTCCAACTCTTTCACTGCCATTGTTGGTTCCCTTGATCTGACCCAATGATTTAAGGTAATTGCGGTTTTTTGCATTTGCATCAACTTTTCCTGCACAGGTCTCATGTTGATTTGATGCGGGTTGTTGATTGAATTTTATATTTTTGAGGTTCAACTTTGTTGCATTGTGCACCGCATTTTCACCCAAATTGCAGTTGCATTGTTCCTCAGTATGTGCATTACTGATGACGCTTTGTGGCTCAGTCTGGTTACTGTGAAAATTTTCGACCTGGGCATATTGTTCTGATTGGTTGGTTCGGTGAATATCTAAATATCCTCCTGAATTTGTCCGTGGTTAATGGCGGATTCCGCGTGTGCTGCCGCTTCAGCCGCTGCTCTCTTGCGGGCTTTTTGTGCTGCTTTACGTTGTTTACTTGTAACTGGGTCCACGATGGAGTATAGTCCATCTTCACCCCAGCGAAATGGGTGGTGGCCATCAGTCATTTTGGCAAAGTTTTCATTATCTTTGTCCATAGCTTCTTCACAAAAATCATTTTCCATTAAGCCCTCTTTTACAGGGCATGCATGTTCCTTGTGGCCCAGTGAGCCACAGTGGTTGCAAATGGGTGGTGCGCGTTCTGGTGTAACTCAGAATGCAGCTGACTGGCCCCCATCTGTAAAGTGAAATTCTGCTGCGTGGGGAATTCTGTATAAATCCTCTTTCACTTCTGGGAAGGGGTTGATTACAGTAATAGCTTTGCCTGTGCACAGGTTGGGCATTAAGCGAAATTGCTGTAATTCAAGTTGTTGGATTTCTCCGTAGGCCACAAGACCTTTGCGGAGCTTCTCCTCAATTACCTTATGAGGAAGGTTGGTGGGGAGCGAGTCAAAGGAGATGAACAAAGTTTTGCTTTGTTCCATCTGGTGCACGCGGTGCGCACAATTTTTTTGCCCTCAGGGAGGTCAATTTCCACGCATATTTTTGCTGCGGCATCAGCTTCATCAGCTGTTTCAAAACCAATATTGATCCAGCCATGGCCCATGTTGTTGGTGGCTACGTACACCGCGTGAGGGAAAAGTGAGGGCTGTGCCTCACACGTTTTCTCCCACAGGGTTGGTGACTCATCCCCAAGGAAGAGTCTGATCCCGTGTTCCACCTTTGACAAAGGTTGGTTGAATTGAATGTACATGTATTGCGCGTGTTTTACAGTAAATACCATAAACCCAGATGGATTCTGAGTTTGCGATTTCTTTGCAGATTGGGTTCCTGGTCCCCCTCCAGGGCGTTTCTTGCCCTTAGTTGCACCATTAAGCGCACCGCTTGCCGTGACGCTCACCCATGTTGTATTATTTTTGTTATTAAAGTCGCCCATCTTTCCTATGTGTGATTATCCAAATTTGCTGTTCAAATCAAATCTTAGTAACTAAAGTGATTGTTACAAGAAAGAAAAGCTAATAAGAAACACAATCAAGTTCTTACCATTTCTCTTTACTTTAATAGATATAAGTATGATCTTTATGTGGAATGATGTGTAGCTTCTGACTAATGTGAGTTATTAACACCAACTTATTATACTTTTCATAAGCCTTTTAACCACTCATGGATTTATACATAATGTTTTTCAAGCACTATGTTTACCTATGTCTCATTTTATCTTGAATTACACTTGAGACTTAATCATGGTATCCCTTGGTTTATGTATTGTTATCACATTTATTAGAAGAAGGAAAATAATAAAAGCTTAACTATTAATATTCTTAGATAATTTTAACTATAAAGTTTTTTTACGCTCAAACTCAGTTTTTAGCATTTTTTGAAAAAGTAAACTAAGTTTACCATTCCAGTTCCCTGCAATATTGCTCCACAGATGTCCTTAGCCCCACCACCTGCTACTCCCAAGTGGGCATGGTAAATCTCCTCCAAGTGTTTTTCACCTGGGGTAAACGCTTGCTACCTGACTCAGCCAGTCCACATAATTCTTTGGGTCAGTTTGTTCCATCTAGAGACCTTGCATTGCACCTTGTGTGGGTCCACCCAACTAATATGAACCCCAGTTCCCTCCCACACTCAAACCTTCACTTCTTCCTTTGTGTCAAGTATGGGCACTTGTTCTCATATGCTGACAAGGAAATTATTGAGCTTGCTTCAGATACCTCCGCACCAGCTGAGTTTTTTGATTTTCACCCTTTTAAGGGCTACTTCAATATTGAGGTTTCCTCTTAGGGGGACGCAGCTACAGCAGCAGCAATCTCTTTAATTAAAAACACCCCCGCTTTTACCACTCAAACTTGCCTCCTTAAAGATTCTATATTGGTGGTACGCTTTGTAAACCTCCCTTCATATATCCTGGCCCTGGTTTTATATGATGCATTTATGGCAGGGCTTTCAGCCTATGGCACCACCCCTGCTCTCCATTTCACTGTACTTACAGGTGCAGAGCGCATTGCCACCCCTCATGCCACTGCTACCATAATACCTCATCACCCCCTTATGGCCCAACAGATTCCTCCATGTGCTCATCTAGCTGCAGCACCCTATCACTTCTTCTGGTCTAGGGTTGACAACGGTCATTAAGTTTGTCCCATCTGTTTTGCTCTTGACGTAGCAAGAAAACTGCCCTCATAATAATGACTCTACCTTCACTCCCTACTCTGTGTCCATGATGGCTGCTTCTAAATGGGGTCTCTTACTGATTTTTACTCCAGCTCAAATAATCAATGGGCCAGCACAAAGCTCCTGTCCCTGTTTAGAGAGTGTCTATATCTCCAAAACCCATCATGGTGGTGCTTGGTGCACAGGACCAATGCAATGGAACTAGTAATTGTCATTATAATAAAAAGCTTATCTGAGGGTGCTGGAGTTAAAGAGACTTAGTTTGAGGGTTTTGAGCATAGTAATAGTAATTTGAAGCCAAACATTCTTCGCAACTTGGCTGTGCACTAGAGGGCATTTCATAACCAAGTTCAGTACAGAGTTAGAGTGCACTGTTTTTGGGTTTGGAGGGAACCTTGTAGAACCAGCAGTGTACCTGAGTTTTTAGTTAATTTAAACAAAAGAAACTAGCTAACATGATACAAGAACTTCTTGAAGTGGTCTGCGCACAGGTGCGCCCAAGTCAACATATGAAAAAAACCTAAAATAACGGTAATGGGTTTATTGGAAAGATGACAAACAATAAACGTTGGTCATGAGCAAAGATACTTAAACCAGCTTGGGGAAATTTTGGATTGGTGGAAGTGGTCCCAAGCCTTGGTGCACCAATAGGTGCACACTTCCATCTGAAAGGGTCAAATACCTCAAAATTGATTTTACTCTAGTAAGTGACTGAAGTTGAACCTGACCCAAGCTTGAAATTTTGTAAATGGAACAGGTTATAAACCCCTGTTCCCCTGATGAACCAAATTGTCTCATTTTTTTGACTTGAAACTTATTCATTTTAACCCTAGAGCTAAAACAGGGGGATGGGCTTTAAGCACATCCCTTTTATCAACCTGGTCATACTTTGTCTGTACCCAGCGTTGATCCAAGGTGTGTTAAGGTCAGGAAGGGCCTGATGTTTTACCTTCTGGACCTCCTGACGCCCAGCCTTGTCCCTGATGTTGTTCCCCTCTATAAGGTCATGTAAACATGACATTACCCTCTCCTCTTTATTAGGCTCCACCCCTCTCCAGGGGCATTCGCCAAGGAAGGTTTTGTGGGCAGGGGTCAACTTTATAGCAGCAACGGCTTAGTTGAACTATAATCCTGAAGCCTTAGGGAGACGCTCATGGTATTCTACAATTAGATCTTGGGCATGGATGCAATCACACGCTGGGACCTAACTGTTATCCACTGCATCAAATCACTTCCAGGATACAAGATACTCAAGCCTTTTTCTTACTTGATGAGAGGCTACAATCTCCTCTACTTCCCATTGTGGCGCCCCATCCATGTGATAAGCATCAGGAGTCTCTGGAGGGGGCCCTCAAACAACATGAGCTTGCTTTCATGGACTACTGAAAAGATTTAAATGAGGTGGAAATATTCATTTGGTATGAGGCGTGGCCCATCTTTTTGACAATGCAGTATGGCCCAATCCTCTTTGGTCACAGTTTTTTACATGGTTGCTTGAGAGGGATGTTTTTAGCATCCAGCATCACGAGATCTCCTTCTTTTTATGCAAGCACAACACGTCTCTTACCATCAGCATGCTCCCTATAAGCCTGCATGGCACATCTAAATTCGTGCTCACCCCTTGGTGTACTTTATTAATCATTTTTGCAAAGTCCACCACCGCTTCCACCTTGGATCCACAACTGGGCTCCTTATTAAAGGCAGGATTGAAGCTATAATTGGTTTAGAAGGGGGAACAATTAATTGATGCATGTTATGTGTTGTTATAACTGAATTGGGCCATGGAAAGATGGGAAACTCAATCTGAGTGAACTGCGGCAATGTACCTCTGCAGGAACTATTCAAGGCACTGGTTCACTCGTTCTGTCTGCCCATCTGATTGGGGACTATGCAATTGAACGGCAGGGACGGATTTGCAGAGTCTTACCCAACTCTTCCAAAAAGGTAGAGGTGAACTGGGGCCCCCAATCACTAATGATTCCTTGTGGGATCCCATGAAGAGCGAACACATTGGTAACAAACAACCTAGACATCTCCACCGCAGTCACTGTGGTTCTGCAAGGATAAAGTGAGCGAACTTTTTAACGGTCCACCACCACCATGATAGCCTTATAGCCATCAGATACAGGAAATTTAACAATAAAATCAACTGGTAGGGAAGTATAAGGCTCATCACCCCTTTGAACTGGTACCAACAACCTGATAAAGGCTGGTGATTCAGTTTCATTTGGTTGCAGACTAGGCACTCTTTACAATATCTGCCTAACTGAGCAGCTACTTCCTTCCAATTGTTAGTGCGGCGGATAATCTCCAAGGTCTTTGTCTTCCTAGGATGACCAATGGCGATTCCATCATGATAGTCCTGGATGATTTCCAGGTGAAGTGGTCCAGCAGGAACCCATAGGCACCCCTGAAACCACACATCTCATCCTTTACGTGGTAACCTCTGGTGATGTCCTCCTGATCAATGCTCTCTTTGCAAGGACCATAATATTCTGATGACAAAGGCTGTGAAAGGACAATCTTTCTGAACATACCATATTCCTCCGCATTTTTAGAGGAGCAAGCGCTGGCCCATTGGTCAAGGGAGAGAAAATTGAGACACAATTTTACCCAATGGAATCATTAAATGGGTTTTATGCACCTCCACCTCCTTAGGATTGGGAGTTAATGCAGGGTTATGGCTCAAAGCATCCATCAAATCATTCTCCTTGCCCTTGGTAAATTAACAAGAAAACGCAAATTGGGCAAGAGTCTCATGTCAGCGGGTCTGCTGTGGGGTTAAGACATGAGGTGCGCAGAGTACAGTAAGACACGGTGTCTGTACATATGTGGAATGGTTGGGATGAGCCATGCAAGTGATGATGACAATAAGTCAGCGCCTCAACCACTGCTAATAACTCTTTATTGTACATAACATATCTTAACTCTGGTAAAGAAATCTTCCTAAAATATCTCACCAGATGCTCTATATCATCTTCACCTACTTGTAATGGGCTGCTGATATGGTGAAGTTGAGGCATCTGAAGCAACAATAAACTGTTACTGGGCTGACATTGGAAGAACGGAAGTGGACAGCAATGTACACTTTACTGCTTGGAAGGCATTCTCCAAAACAGGGGACCACTGAAGCACTTTTGCCCCACTCACCTTATACAAAGGCACGGCAACTTCAGAAAGGTTTGGTGTGAACTTCTTAAGGAACGTAAACATCCCCAAAAAGCTTCTCAATTCCTTGACTGAAGTTGGAGTGGGCCACTCCTGAATAAACTTCTCCTTGTCTGGAGTTATCATGTGCCCTTAACAAACACAACGTTGCCCAGAAAGATGACCTGTGACTTAAAAACTCACACTTACTGATTTTCAGTGTAAGGTTGGCAGCCCTTAAACGTTCTACCACCTGCTGAAGGTGTATTGCATGGGACTTATTGTCAGGGGAAAATACCAAATGTCATCCATATAAGCTACCATGAATACCTCAGCAGGTCCCCCAAAGCTGCATCAATATGGCGTTGAAAAAAGTCAGGAGCATTTTTAATCCCAAAGGACATAACCCAAAAATTGAAAGATTCTTTTTCTGGTACATAATGTGGTCAACCACTCCTGGCCCTTCTTGATACAGAGCTTAATTGAAAACATTTAGAAAATTTAGCTAGGAGAAGACTTGTGTCTTCTCCACATAGCATGCAATCTGTGAGTTTAGGTGGATTGGATGTAAGTCTGATACAGTGACGTTGATAAGGTTCCCATAGTCTACGCATGGGCATAAGGACCATCAGCATTCTCAACAAAGAGAAGTGGGGAACACACAGGGGAGGTTTGTTGAAAATAGCACCTTTGGCTAACTACTTTTTAACCCACACATCTAAGGCCGCTTCCTCCCATACAGTCAAAGGATAAATTGGAGAAGATATATGCACCAGTTCCATAGTGAGCTTGAACTTACAATTAAGCTTTGAATGATCATGTAGTGCGTTAGCTGAAGCCCCACCAAATGAAGATTCCAACCACTCTAAACAGGAAGGTAGGGGAACCTCCACTGAGGGTCTCAGCAGTGGGGTAAGGCTGAGAGTGTGAATATTGGGCCAGTGGGGCAAATTGCCCTAAAAGTTGGCTTTGGCCAAAGGAACAACCAACTTGTGACATTTCTTCAAAGTTAGGGATAGGGTATTTTATTTCAAGTTAGTCCTGACATCAAACTTTCGCCACCACTCCACACCCAAAGTGATGGGGTACAAGAGGTTTTTGATAAACTTGGAAGTGGTCAGACAAATGATATGTGCCAAATTGATAGTCCACTAACCCCATGCTTTTTAGCGTGAGAATACCCTGAGACGCCCCTTCTCTAGCTATACCACCTGGCAAGTAACTCAGCTCAAGGTAGTCAGCTTAGTATTAGTCCATAAAATTATCAGAGGCTCCAGTATCCACCAAAATAGTGGTGCTGAATTTTCATAAAGGGGATGAAAGGGTAGTAGTCATTAGAAAATAGCCCACATGAGCTTTATTTAGAGAAGAAAACGCCAACACTTCACTACCAAACTATTCATCTGGCATAAAAATGGATCCCTGGTGTGTTTTTGAATCATAAAATGGAGAGGGTAGTTGGCCACTCTTACTACTGAGGCTACATATTCCACCATATCTTCAGCAACTTCATAAACGTTTTTGTAATTCAATTGTAACTTTTTCTCCTCCTTCTGGGTGCCACGGATCATGGTTGAGGTAAAGCATGGGTTCTCTGGAGTGATCTGATACACTGAAATGAGGCCCCCTTCTAAGCCATATAATTAGAGACATGGCTCAGTATAAATGTAGAAAAGTTGTTATAAAATGCAATTTGGGCTGTGAACGACCCTATAATCCTTTTCATGATGTGTTGTATGACGTTATTTGAGGCCAACACCCCCAGGTCCATCGTTGATGATCCTTTCTGCACCATCTGAATGCGTGCCAAAGGAAAAACGATTTATTTGAGTTCGTTTTATTGAATTCAGTGGAAATTCAGGATTCTTGACACTCAGATCAGAAGCGCCCATATCCACCAAGTTTGGGAAAGAAGGGTGAGTACTTTACAGGAGAATATAGTGAGAATAATGCTGAAATGCTCCAACCTTTGGAAGTATGAAAAAATGGTGGAGCGCCCCACCACAGCTGTGGCCACAGGCTAGTGCCCACTGTTTTCACCTTGCAAAAGTCACAAATGGAAAAAGTTCATGCACATAAGGTTAAGAGGTTGGTCATCTAATGTCAAGAGAGTGTATATAATTCCTTAAAACCCATCATGGTGGTGCTTGGTGCACAGGACCAATGCAAGGGAACTAGCAATCGTCATTATAATAAAAAATAGCTTAGCTGAGGGTGCTGGAGCTAAAGAGACTTAGGGTGAGGGTGTTGAGCATAGTAATAGTAATAAGAAGTCAAACATTCTTCACAACTTGGCTGTGCACTAGAGGGCAGTTCATAACCAAGTTCAGTACAGGGTTAGAGTGCACTGATGATTGGGTTTGGAGGTTATTTAGTAGAACCAGTGGTGTACCTGAGTTTTTAATAAATTTAAACAAAAGAAAATGGCTAACATGATGCAAGACCTTCTCAAAGTGGTTTGCGCACAGGTGCGCCCAAGTCAACATATGAATAAAACTTAAAATAATGGTAATGGGTTTATTGGGAAGATGACCAATGAGAAATGATGGTTGTGAGAAAAAATACTTAAACCAGCTAGGAGAAATTTTGGATCAGTGGAAGTAGTCCCAAGCCTTGGTGCACTAATAGGCACATGCTTTCATCCAAAAGGATCACATACCTCAAAATTAATTTTATGCTAATAATCAATTGAAGTTGAATCTGACCTGAGCTTGCAATTTAGTAACTGGAACATGTTTCAAACCTCCGTTCCCCTGATGAACCAAATTGTCCCATTTTCATATGACTCAGAACTTGTTCATTTAACCCTAGAGCCAAAACAGGAGGCTGGTCTTTAGGAAAATCCCTTGTATCAACCTGGGCGTACCTCACCTGTACCCAGCATTGATCCAAGGTGTGTTTAATGTCAGAAAGGGCCTAAAGCTTCACCTTCTGCCACCCAACCTTGTCCCTGCTGTTGATTCCCTCTATAAGGTCATGTAAATATGACAGTCTCCACCTGTAACTCTAACCTCCTTGCCCACCCAAATTTGCACCAACCAATTAGAGTCAGGCTTAGACTATTGTACCCACATAAGCACAATCTGATTCACCCCCATGCCCAATTTACAATTCATGGCCGCATTTCATTCAATCTAAATACTTGGGAACTATTGGACAAGATTAATAAATCAAGTGAAATCATTCTTTCATCCCCCAATGATATTGACTTTAGTCAATTTTTGAACTCTGACTTTGATACTCAATCTATCCCCAGTCAGTATACTCCTAAAACAAATGTTGAACCATTCCATAGTGACCATCAGCTGGACATTGCTACAGCATCTTCTCCTGTAAATTCTAAATTCTTGGATGCTAATATACAAGCTGTCAGCAGGCTGGCCTCAGGTTTACTCAAGGTCAGCTTTCCCTTAGTATTCCCCTGTGTAACCAAGACTGAAATCACAGTTTTGCACAAAGCAGCCAATTATGTTGTAATGGCCATTTATAAATATGCCTATTTGATTCTCCACATTGATCAGATAACCCCTTAACAAGCTGAAAAACTGTCCTCTCTACCTGAACACCATCTGACTGCTGAGCACCACCTCACTAATTTTTTGAGGTTCCTTTGCACATCCCAACTTGAATCAACTGATCCTGTTTTTTCCCATATCGAACCTCACCATGCAGATGCCCCTACGCCTTTTCTTTCTGCAGTATTCAGCGTTAGAAACCACTTAGGTTTTGGTAATGACCCACCCTGACCCCTCTCCCCCACCACCATGGTTTGTTATTGGTTAGCCGCTTCCCCACCTGTTTGGTATTGTTTCTATTTGGTTTTGTTTCGTTACGCTCACTGGGCGTTTTTTTTTTTTTTTTTGTTTTCTCTTTGAGCTTTTGGTATGTCCGTCCCCAGATCAGCTTAGCTCGAATAAATTTAAACTACTTTTAACTATAATAAAGCCAGAAGCTTTCAATAGTAATTATGACATGATAATTTCTTTTACCTGGGCATTGTTTATAACTTTCTATAACATATCATCTATTGTATACTGTGATGCCATCTTATTTTAATATTTAACAAAAAACTGACTGGGGTAGTTAGATTACTTAGGTGATTGGTTGGATTGGCTATTTTAAAACTGTGAGTGACAATAGGCAGCTGCATGATAGAGACGGATTTAAAATTTAATCGAATTGTTTATAAATCCGACAGCGTTTAGTTCAAAGCGATTTGTTAAGAATTCACATGTAATTAAGAAAAATTCAGTCAGTAACCATAATACTGTTGCATTCAGCTGGCAGATGAAAGGCATTATGCTCCTAAGCTTTTACCATTTGGTACTTTTTGATTTTTTTTTTTTTTTTTTTTTTTTTTTTTTATTTAATTTACATCATCGGTAATTAATTTTATGGCATCAAGGATATTAAAGTTAAAAACAATTGATTAAAATCGTTTGGTTTTAACGCTTCAAATGAAATTTGAGCACTGAGCCTCATGTCTAACAGGATGGTTATGGATTCAATAAATTATGAACCCCTGCAACGCGGGGTAAATCAGATAGTCATCAATGTAAAAGAAGAAAGGTGAGACGATCAAGGAACGCGGGGCCAGAAGTGTGAGTCTGGATTAATGGTGAGGTAAACTAGGGATGGAGTATATGCCTGATCAATTGTAATGTCTTGGTAAAATCAAGTAAAATTGGTTTGTTTGAGGTATTAAATTATTCACAAATATTTAACATAAAGCAGATTAAAATTAATTACGTTGACGACATAAGTTTAATGGTATCATTTAGAAATTCACCATTCAAGGAAGCCAGCGCTCGACGCGGTCAGGGCGACTAGGTCTCACGGCAGGAGCGGGAGGAGCGGTAGAGATGGCGGCAGAGAGCAAAGCGATGACTAAGATGACAACGGATTTGTATGGAATAAACATTGTGATTATGATGTAATAAGCGTCTGTTGAGAGTTAAACTTACAACTGTATTTTATACTCTTTCGAATACCTTTTGCCATGTAAGGCATTACTTAATAGAACTTTTGATTGGATGAAATTATTGCTCAAAAATCAAAATTTAGCCAATAAGATTATTTGAAAACAGAGGTCGTCATTACGCGTTATAGTTTGATAACTTGTCCAAGCACGTGATATAAACTAGTACCTCTCATCCAGAGGTGGGATTAGATGAAATGATCAAATATAATGAAACTTCCTATTACAATTACCACTTTCTAAAATCCACTCATGAAACTCGATTTAAGCGAGAAGTCATTACTCAGCCAAAATGCGTAGTCATCCAACTTCTCGCTTGCTCTACATTTCCAATTCATCCCAAATGCATCAAATCTATATCGATTGGTCAGTTTCGCGATATTATTCCACTTAAATCTAGGGAATGGAAAGTTTTATATTAACATGTTCTAATATCTTCCGAGTTACGGAATTATGGGTAAGCCAACTATGTGCGAATGTAATGACCTGAACATCTCCAAATTAGGTCTAAACTTTCGCCAGCCTGATTTGCTTCCATTGCACGGTAGTTAAACCTAATGTGTCTTCTACCAAGACTGAAATGAGTTAATTCCGCCAAATACCTTTATTAGAAGCCAAGGCATATTCTAATCAACTTATATCATCCAAACCAGTTCAAAATGCACTTCCCTAAGTATTTTCAAGTTTCAGGTGTGTTAAAAAATTTATTCGAGGTGGGTGAACCTTAAGCCATATATAACACACCAATTTGGGATAGGGAGTGAAAATATAGGAATTGAGGACAAAACCCAAGTACAGGGGGTAAATCCTTATTGCACATGATCTGATATGCTAGGATTACATGATATAACTTCACTAATTTTCTTGGTCAGATTGAGGCATGCAGGTGTTAAAATTAAAAAGAATTTAGTAAAGATATGAATTCTAATTTTTTTATAACACCTCTTAAGTTGTATATCAAAATCTTCTTATGTAGATGAAGCATTTTTGGTTTGAATTGCAAATCTTAACCATTATATTGATTTAAGAGTTTATATGTTAAGTTTTAAAAAGTAGATTGTTCCAAGATAGGTTTGATTACAAGTAAGATGCAATTCTGCATCAGATTTGAGTTGATCATTAAATAGTTCTCCAACAAAAGAATTTATTCAATAGATATATTTGAGAAAGAAAATAATGACAAATATTACTAAACCCAAACCTAAAAACATAAAGTATGGACCCTAAAAATATGTTAGGATAGCAGAGGAGCACAAAAAAATATAAATATATGGAAGTGAACAAAGTGTTATCATTTTGTTTAGCCTTATATCTTAAATCTATCAAGAGCAGAGAGTAGGGGTAAACACAATGGCAAGGTAATAACCAAGATTTCCAAAGTACATGTTGAAATTGATTATCCTGACCAAAAGGAAAACCTTTAAATCAAGGCAGATAGTGTTCTGAATTGAGAAAGTTATATGAAAAAAAAACAAAATAGAATAGTTTGAAAAAATAATTTTGTGCTTTGAGGTAAATAAGGCTTTTATAAGAGTTATTTAAGTGCAATTTTTATAACTTTTGGAGAACAGATATTTTTTTGTAACATGAGAAATAAAATGACCTCTTTCTCTTTTTACAATCCACTTTTGAAAAATTTTATTGTAAAAGAAGTTTACCTCTCCAATTCACCATGAGACTGATCCACTGATGTTCTTGGCCCCACTACCTGCTGCTCCCATGTGGGGCAGCGGTGAAACTTCTCTAAGCATTTTTTCCCATTGGGCAAATACCTGCAGCCTGACTCAGTCAGTCCATCTAATTCTTTGTGTTGGGACCATGGGGTTGAACCACGTATCCCTTAATTTTTGAGGCCAGAGGACATGAAATTGCTTGGTGTTAAAAAGTATCTTTTTGCTTTTTGGTCAAAAATCTTTACTCTGGATACTATGTCTGGAGTGGTAAATCGTAAATATAAGATTATCCCTAATTTAATAGAGATAAGCCAATTTGAATTTAAAAGGCAAAAAAGAGAGTAACTTTTATTTGCTTAAAATCAAAATTATAATGGAGATCTGAGGGGTTTCCCAGTCCATTTCCAAGAGGTACAAGATAATATCTATAATTGTTACAAATTAGGGATTCTGTAGCGGCTTAGTCATCTTGATCAAGTTTAGATTTGCTCACCTCATAGATCAGGTTTGAGTTCCAATATTTGGGGGTTTTGGCCAAGTAATATGTGACCACATTAGTTGGGGATTATCTCCAATGTCAAGAGAACTGAAGATTCATCAGAGATTATCCCTGATAATGGTTTCATTTATTTTGATAGCTCAGGTTTAATTCACATCATCTACCTCATCTAAGTTCCAATTCAGGTAGAAATCCTGACAACATCCCCCTTTAGATCTTGGCGTAAGGGGGGAAATGGATGGAGAAAACAACTATATATGCAGTTTACTATGGTATTCTAAAAGACCTTAACAATTGAGTGTTCATTGCCCCACTTATAAATGATTCTGTAAGGCCTCAACTATTTGGAGACCAATTTGTTGTCATGACCTCCAGGCCAATGATAATAGAAAAGGATAAAGTCACCCAGCTGGAAGACGTGCAGGAGGTCATGCTTATCATTAAATTGATTAGTTTCTCTGCTAGTTGTAGCAGATAGGTTCATGAAATCCTGGGCCTGAAGTCAGATAATTTCATTGGCAATACTTTGCATAGTGGTTTCAGGGGCTTTGAGGAGGCGTGGTCAAGCATAGCATGTACTTTAGAAGGCAGCTGAGGATTTCTTCTGTATGACGCTTGGAAGGGCAACATCTTAACTATTTGATGATAGCTGATTCTATAGGACAGATTTGAACTAGGCAAGTATTGGGGCCAATGAAGGGGGTCAGTCATAGCCATTTCTGGATGGTTGTAGTTAGAGTACCATTTGCCCGCTCTACCATTCTATTAATTTCAGGATGGTAGGGGGTGGAGAATACCTGTGTGGTTATCATCAGTTCAGCTAAATCTTTCACCAGTGTTGATTGGAAGTTTTGTTCATCATCAAAAAAATAATGTTAGGGCACCCATGTTGAGTGATAATCAATTATACAAAAATGTGGTGGTAGCCTTTGCTAAAGCTGGAGGTAGAGATACAGCTTTGATTTATTTAGTTAAATGGTTCATTGATATAAGGAGGAACCAATCACCATTAAAGGCATGAGGGAGAGGTCCCACAACATCAATAATAGTATGAAAGGGTTGACAGTTTGGAATCACTGAGAGTTGAGGTCATGGATTAAGTCCAACTTGACTTTTACATATCAGGCAGGACTATATAAATCCTGGATTAATACAAGTTTTTCTCCCAATTACATTGATTCTTAAGCTCACTGTTAGATTTTCCGCTTTCCCTCATGGCAACTTGCTGATGTCCCTCCAATATGACGTCAGTTTTTGCCAATAGTCTTACATAGGGCACCTATTGCTCAGACACAAGTTACACAATTGTCCGTTCTTGACTTAAAGATTTGCAGATTTTTTTCTAAATCCTTTAGAAAGGTTGGAGATTCGTCCTTCCATATATGAAATTGTGTTAGGAGGTTTTAGAACTAATCCTCTTCAGGGTCAGGTAAAGTTTATATGGTGAGGCTGGATAAGCAATCCACATTTTGGTGGATGAGCCCTGGTCAATGATTAATGGAAAAATCGTAATTTTGAAGTTCTAACCCCATTATGCTAATCCGTTGAGATTTCTCATTTGCTGTAGCCATCATAAGGAAGCATAGTCAGTAAGGTATGATATAATGTTTTTTTATAAGTAAGGTCAGAAATTCTTAACGCCCAGTAAGACCACCAAGCATCTGCATTCCATAATGCTATAGTTGCATTTGGCTCTGGGTAAGGTTTTGTCATAGTAGGCGCTAGAATGGTCCACTAAGTTTTATCATGTTGAGATATTATAGCTCCTATGGCTATATCACTAGCATTGGCAAAGAGAAGAGGGGTTGACAAAATTTAGATGAATATGTACTGGAGAGTGGAGAGAGACACATATCATGTCTGAGGCCTGCATGTGCTCTTTTTTCCACTAAAAGGGTATCCTTTTTTCAGTAAATTACTAGAGGCTTGGAGGTGTCTGCAAAGATAGGAATAAACTAGTGATTATATCCCACCATCTCTAAGAAAACTTGTACATCTTGTAGTGATTTAGGAGGGGACATCCTAGCAATGGTCAAAACTTTGACATCCATTGGGGATATTCCAGCTTACTTACCTTATGGCCCAAAATTCATCTCACTCTGAAAGAAAGAGCGTTATAACGGCTTTAAGTATTAATAAGAATTGTCTTAACCAACGAAAGTCTTGCCTCAGTTGATCTAGGTGCTTGATAAAGGTTCTTGAGAAAATGATAACTTTGTCAAGATGAACTAGCACACAGGAACGTTCTAAATCTCCTAAGAGTCCGTCCATGGCGTGTTAGAACGTAGCAGGGGCGTTACATAGCCCCTTTGGCATTCAAGCGGCCTTGAATAATTCTTTACTTGAGATGAGAGTGCCTTTTTCACAATCCTCTGGTGACAAATTGACTTTCCAGTACTCGCTAGTAAGAACCATAGCTTAGAAATAGTGGATCCCAACATCAAGTTTAAGGGATCATCTATATGTGGCATATAATAGCTATCTTTTTGTGTGATAGGAAGGAGGTGGTGTTAATCTAAGACAACACAGTGGCCACCATCATTCTTTCAAATTAATAGGAGTGTGAAAACCATAGGCTTTTAGAAGGCGCAGTAAACTGGCCTTCAACAATTGCTGTAAATCTAAGGCCACTTTAGCTTTCTCTACTTTGGATTTTCAGTATGGCCAGGATTTGAATGGAGGATGAGCCTCAATATCGATTTGGTGAATCACCCTGGACATTACCCATAGTCACTTGGTCCTGAGGAAAAATATTGCCATTCTCCTCATGGAGGTCTTCAACCTTCTGGCGTTTGTTAAAGGTTTAATTATCTTCAATTTTGCTTTTGACCAAAGCTATGGTGGGTAGGGGATCAAATCCTAAATCTTGTAAGAAGCCAAAACAGCTCACATTGGCAATATTCTCAATGGGACATAGTTTTATATAAGTATAGGGGCATGCTGCAGGACTTGGATGGTATGATTTGTTAGATTCTCTAATAAGATAGAGATAGATTTCCTATAGGCGGGATTTAAAATTCCTGGGCAGGTCAACGCTTCTTTGATTGAAGAGTTTGGGTGTCAACTTAGCTTTTTAAATTTGATTAGAAGGGGTGAGAATCTGGATCCCCATATTCACAATAGCTTGTGAGACAGAGTGTATTGTGGTAGTATGAGGGGCATACAGAGGGATCACATCTGGCATTCACAGCTTCCAGGGTAACTTAGTTTCCACCCCTAAGACTTGGTATTCAACTTTGCAAATGAAGGATGGGTATTCAAAAAGACATCTCCATTTTTGGGGCTCCTTTTTGACTGTGAGTTCATGTATTAACGGGATTTGATACCCTATTAGGGACAGGTTTCTTTTTGAGGTTGATAATGCAGTTAAACTACTGCATAAGTTGGACCCCAATAAGCAACTCATAAGTATCATTTTTCTAATGCAATAGTGGGGGCAGTAATTAGAAGCTTTAAAAATTGGAGAGGTAAGGCAGAATACGCCCCAAATGCCTTAGTCATTTGATTGCTTGCCAACTCATAAGCTCTATGAATCAAGTCTGGAGCCAATTTATTTTTTTGGATAAGTTGGGAGTATATGACAATAACCGGTAAGACAGTGTCAATTATTGCAAAAACTTTAACCTTATGTATGTCTACCTCTACTTGAACCACCAAAGAGACAAACTGAGAATTAACACTAGTAAGCTTTATTTTTAAAATTTGTAGCAAAGCCCATGGAGGATTTTACCACAGTCAAGATCAGGTCTGGTCAATGCAGCTGAAGGTTTTATCAGTCAGTGCTTGGCTTTTCATAGAGGAAATGACTTTCAAAATGTGCTTGGGTAGCTGTCCAATATAAAAATAAGACTGCTGAAGATCTTTATTTCCTTTGATAGAAAGGGGTACATCGACTTCTGCAGGACACCACTAACAAATCATCCCAAGATGCTGGGCATAGAACTAGAACTTTTACAAGGGTCCTGTGGCACTTTATTGTCGTCAGCATAGGAGCCTCCTGCCCTATATTGGCTGATCTTTTGCTGACCCATGTAGAGACATGCAACAAGTTTATACAGTATATTTCTTTCTCTTGCAAAAATTGCAGAAAAATTAGGGGGTAGGCGAATCAGGAGGGGTAACCACTAGAACTTGGGGCCAAGGCTTATTATTAAAGCAAGTGGGACCAGTAGGTTTGATTAGGTCATCCAGAATCTACAAATAGCTTCTTTGATATGGAGGAGAGACGTCCAATTAGACTTTACCTCTTTAAGATAAAGTAGAATGATAGGCATACTTTTAAACGCTGAAAACGAAGCAGTGATAGCTTCATCTAAAATAAGACATTTTCCTGTGTTAACGTTTGAGCCTAAAGGTAAAAGTGGCGAGCAAACTCAGTGGTAGTTTTTCCCTGATTAAGGCCTATGCCCAAAAGTTTACTTTTGGTTGGGTAGAGTTAGATTGCTCCCAAATTCCTGAAGCAAGCAAGTCTTAGCGTCATCACAAGTCCAGCAATGCATTAGATGAAGTACCATAATGTCTTAAGCAATGTAACTAAGATAGTTAGTTAGGTGTTTGAGCCATTGGATGTTGGTAGCTTTTCCCAAAGAATTTTTAATAACAAAATAAGTAAGAGAAGGTACTCCCTTCACCTGGGACGTACTTCTCTTTAATAAAAAGTTTGAATGTGCCACTGTGGGGGTTAACAGCTAAACAATGTTAACTGACACTGGGAGATGTTTCACTTAAAGATTTACTGATATTGTTTAAGTTTCAATAGTGTGGAGGGCATCCACTTTATTTTGTAAGGCGTTAATATCTTCAACTATTATGTCTACCCAATCATGGGTGGCACAAAGGGCCAATTTGGTGGCAATGAGAGGGGTTAACTGCCAAATTTTGCTTTTGAGCTTGGTAGTTGCATCTCAGAAGTTCAAGTTGGTGTTGCTCAAGGGTTAAAATTCTTTTACTCCATCCTGTGCATCATAACGGGTAAATTTGCCAAGAGTTTAAGGTGTTCCTGATATAAAAAGAGATCTGATGCCAAATTTTTATTGTTCATTTATCTATTTATCCTTTATTTTTTACTATGATCTTGAGGTGTACCTGGCAGGGAGCACCAGTTTTGTGTGAGACCACAGGTGTTGATACCACATATCCCTTATTTTTGAGACCAGGGGACCTGAAGCTCCTGGGTGTTGAAAAATACCTTTTTACTTTTTGATCAAAAAGTCTTTACTCTGGATACTATATCTGGAGTGGTAAATCCTAAATATAAGATCATCTCTAAGCAAAGAAAGGTAGGCCAATTTGGACTTAAAAAGGCAAAGAAGATAGTAACTTTTATTTGCTTAGAATCGAAATTATAAGGAATATTATGGAGGTTACCTTGTACATCCTAAGCGGTTCATGATAAGATCTAAAATTGTTACAAATTGGTGATTCTGTAACGGCTTAGTGAGCTCAGTCAATCTGTATTTGTTCGCCGCATAGATCAGGTATAAACCTCAATATTAGGGGGTTTTGGGCGAGTAATATGTGACCACATTAGTTGGGGATTGTCCCCAATGTCAAGAGGGCTGAAAATCCATCAAGGATTATTTCTGATACTGGTTTCAGCTATTTTTACAGATTAAGTTTGATTCCCATCATATACCTTATCTTAATCTCCAATTTGATTATGAATCCCAACTGGCTGGATGCCATCCTTAGAAACCTTGTCTTCCATAAACTTCATTTCTGAACGAAAGAAAGAGCACTTCAAAAGTTTGAGCTTTACTGAGGCCTTCTGGAGCCATTTAAAGACTTCATGAGGATGCTCTATGTATCCATTAAAGGTTTGCAAGAAAAGAGTGATGTCATTAAGGTAGATGTTGACACATGAAAGCTTCAAATCCCTGAAGATCCCACCCATGGCACGTTGAAAAATGTCCAGCGCGTTACAAAGAGCTTTGGACATCCTCATGGGCTCAAATAACCCTTTGATGGCTATTAGCGTGCACTTGGCTCAGTCTTTGGGGGTGAGCTTTACTTGCTAATATCTGTTGGCAGGATCCATTGCAGAAAAGTACTGTGATCTGGCGAGGAGTGAAGCGAGCCATCAATTTTGGGCAGAAGATAACTGTCCTTCTTGGTGATGGAGTTGATCCATCAATAGTCCATCACCACCTGATGGCTGCCATCCTTCTTTCAGAACCAGTAGGAGGGGAGAGGACCAAAGGCTGCGTAAAGGCATTAAGAGTCTGGCTTCAAGTAATTGTCTAAGATCCACTGCCACCTTTACTTTTTAACCTTACTCTTTTGGTAAGGTCAGGATTAGTAGAGGGAAGCTTCCCAGTCTCCACATGATGTAGGACCCCAATCATTCTTTCAAAGTCATAGGTGAGGCCAAAAATAGGCCTGAATACTCCTTGAATAATTCGTGATCTTCCCACTGTTGGTCTTTAGGAAGATCTTTCAGATATTGGTGTCAACCAGTGCACTGATGGGGAATTTCCAACCCAAAAGTCCCTTAGGCTTCCAAAGCTATGGACATCATTGACAGCCTCCATTGGTAGGAGGTGGACATAGGCGGCAGGACATTTTGGGCCTACTACTTTGGGTCTGTTGGTAAGGTTAGCCAACAACATTGGTATAGATCCAGCATATGCTTGACCTATAATCCTGGGCAGGTTAGCACCTCCTTGGCGAATGAGTTGTCAGGCCTCAGATCTCCTGCAGGTATCTAGAGGGACCTTTAATATGAACCTTGGTGTTAGTGATGACTTGGGTCTTTGGAGGTATAGGGGTCGCCACATATAAGTAGATCAACATGCATACTTTTCCATCAATAAAGGGTGAGGGCAGCAGGACCTAAGCCTCCTTATATGATATTTGAGCCAATCTATTTTGGCCTTCACTTTTTTGGTAGATAAGATTATTCCTTGACCTCCATCTTTGAGTCACAGGAAGCTTTGAAGATTAGGGGGACCCAATGCCCCATTAAAAATCCTTCATCAAAATGTACTACTGCTGAGTAGTCTCAAAGAAACTGAGTTCTAAGAAGTAGGTCATAGCTGGGGTTATCCAGCGCGTTGTCAGAGTATCTAAAGTGAGCTTCTTAAATTGTATAGTTAGGGAAGAAATGCCCCTATAGATTGGTTATATTGAGGGCCAGCTGTGCCATACTCCATATAATGTGGCAAGTCTGGAGTAATACTGATACGCTTAAATAACTTATACAATATAACGTTCTTGGGGAACCACTGTCACTTATAGCAAGACCAGGAATCTAATAAACTCAAACAGCGACGTGGGTAACCAGACTTCTAAACTGTGGAGTCAGCGTGAGAAACATGGGAGAGTCATTGGAAGAAGAGTAAGCAGTGTCAATGTTTTTATTATCAAAGGGTACAAAAACTTCTTCTTCAGGTACAATAGCTCCAGGTTCATTTCAAATGTGGACGATTTTTGAGGCGTGGTAGGGATGCCAACATGGAGCGCATCGTCCTTAAGGTTGACAGCCCTTTTTCATCTCCACGGAAAGTCTTTTCCAGCATGTTTTTAGCACTGTGGCAGAAACCATTGCAGTAGGTGCATTGGGGTTAAGGATTCGTCTGGTTTTCGACCACATGGGCTTAAGGATGGTTAGAGAAAACCAAAGGGTAGCCTTGGAGTGCAGGGTCAAAACAGTAATCTTGTTAATTGCTTCCTTGATTTCTCAAATCACGTGAAACCATTCTTCTGGCTGATCATATGCATTTGAACATTGGGATAAGATCTGAATGTGGAGATGAAAGTGTTGTAAACATGGCATGGGTAATGCTTGCCGGTGATCTTGCACAAGATTTAAAAGATTAGTAGGGACAGAGTATCCCAACTCTTAACTTCTTGTTAAATATTTTAGTGGAAAAATAAACCACAAATATATATGAGATTTTGCTAATAAACAACTAGATAAATTTATAAACTGAGGTTTAACAAGATAGGCAATTATTTTACTAGTCTCTTATTAGTTAAGCTATTTTGAGGCTAGTTGCAAGATACTAGGGGATTCATCTTAAGCAATGAAGGCTTGATTTTGCTAAATTAAATTTGGCTTGGATTTCAGATTCAAATTCTTCTTTAGGAAGGACACGATCATGGGTGAGCATTTTAATGTACTCCTGCCAGTCAGCCATTCTTTACATATAGCTTGCTTGGTCAAATACCTCAGTTCCTAAAAGGGCGATTGGCTAGGCAATTTTGCGTCACATAAAACCCCCTTCAAGTTTATAAAAGGGGGTGCGTTTCACTTAGGAATTGGCACTGCATTCACGCTAGTGCTTGGGGGACTTAGAAGCCCGCAGCCCTATTACACCAAGGAATGTTGGTAGCCTCATGGGGTCAATATGATGTATTCAGCGGAATATTGGGAGTAATTACATTACTCCAAGAAGCAGGATTCCACCATAAATTGAATAGGCCTTTTGAATTTATATAAATGGGGCTATTCCCCCTGGACTATTCTTACTTACAAGTCAAATAATGGTTTGTCTAACAGACAGTGGTTATATCGTCATCCAAGGTAATACAATTGGTGGTAACCAAGGGCTGTTCTTGGGCGTAGAAATGGCTGGCAAACTCCTTGGGACATCCTTCTATATTCATTCAGAGACTTATGTTTGCTTGTGTTTGATTGGGCAGGGTTTGATTGCTGCCAAATTCTTGGACTAAGGATGTACAGACTTTTTCCCAGGCGTTGCATTCTTTTAAGTGGGGAGTTATGATCTCCCAAGCAGTGCTGTTAAGACAGGAGTGGATATGCTTCACCTTTGCCAGTTAGTGGCCTCTTCCATAAAACTCTTGTAAGCGTAAGGAAAGAGGTGGAGCTTTCTTGGCCAGGGAAACTTCACTTTAAAACCAAGTTTAAAGTTATTAAAATAGTAGTGGAGAGAATGTTAACATTATGAATGGGTGCAGACTCAAAGATCTTGGTCTTCACATAGTCTCAGGAGACTTGCTGGTCCAACCACCTCTTAGGCCCTAAAGTTCCTTTTGAATATCTTCCCAGTTTTGGTTGAGGAAGAAAATAAAAGCCTTATGCTCAACTTGCTCCTTTATGGATTGAATATCAGCGCCCTAAAGAAAAGGCTGGCTCTCAAAGGGTGGTAAAATGGGTCTCATACCATTAACAAGTTTGTTCAAGCTGAGAGATGCGGCTATCAGTAATCTTAGGGAAGGCGCAAAATTTGTCCATTTTGTCTGAAAATGCCTCAACAAAGACCCTAGGGTCAAGGGATACTCCATCTACTTTAAGTTTGCTTCCCTGTGCTACATTCTAGATTTTTTTGCATAAGGTGGCCAAGGCTGCTAAAAACCTTTTTCAAGGGTCATCAAGGTCTCTGGGGGTAGGTGCTGTGGGGCCTGAGGACCCTTAAGGCATATGGGGACCTTCAGGTCCTTTGGGTTTCTCACGTCCTTTGGGACCTTCAGGCCACTAGGCCCTTCAGGTCCTTCACTCCCACAGGTGTAGTCACGAGAGGCCATCTCCTGATAGTGTTGTTGCAGGGTCCATACCAGATCTCTAATTTGGTGGAGGCGCTCTGTTAATTCTTGGCATCTAGGCTCAATTACGCCGAGTTGGTTTGCACAGGGTATTAGCCACTGAGAAACCAAACCAGACAAAATGAGGATCGCCAACTTTTTTTTAAAACCTGATAAACTATGTATGGAGCTATCACGCCTTATTTCGACCTTTATTTAGTATAAATTGCAGACTTATCTGCAATCACTTATCACCCAGAAAGGACCTCCTCTTCAATCTTCCGCGTGACTCTTTAAATCTCAGTTCTCCAAGATGAATCCTCAGCTTGGTAATCTTCTATTCTTCTTCCCTTTTCTAAATATTCTCATTTATATCAAATCTTGACATAAATCCTCTCAATTTCCTGAATGGGCATCACTTTGCTCAATTATAATTCGTATACCCTTTTAAAAAATCTCAAGGCTCATCTTGGTCACTTACATTCCGCTGGTATGGGTATCATATCATCCAGTAATATCAACTTCTCAACATTACCCCCCCCTTTGACTGGACGATATGCTCTTATTGTTTATATGCTCAGAGGAACTTCACGTAAACTCAGTTGATAATCTAACCCCCGCGGGTTTCTTAATAGTGTAGACATCCATGCCAGTCTTCTCAATTACCTTGAATGGGCCGACCCAGATGCTAGAGAGCTTGTTTTTCCTCCCAAAACTGTGCTAATCGTGGAATAAAACATAGTCCCCCACAGCAAACAGTGGGAGTCTGCTATGTCGCTTCTGATCAGCCACCTGATTGCAAATCTTTTTAGCCAAAACTGGTGGAGTAGGCTTCCGTTTTAGATTGATCAAGATATCTGTAAGTGTCTTCAAATATCACTGAGGATTCACACCACCAGTTTAGCTACACACGAATAGAGCAAGGCAGGCAGAGCTGGATGTTGACCATACAGAAGTTGAAACGGGCTCTTACCAGTGGCCAAATGATAGCTGACATTATAAGCAAACATAGCAGTAGGTAGAAGAGCATTCCATTCTGAGGGCTGATCCATTACCAATTTGCAGAGTATGTTCACTAAGGTTTTGTTGACTCGCTCCACCATCCCTTTTGATTCCAGATGATAGGGGGCGATCAAAACCCCGCAAATCGCCATCAACTCATTTAACTTTGGCAGGATATGTGAAGTGAAGTTGGTTCCATTATCCATCAGAAAGAACTGTGTGCAGCCATGCCAATGTATAACACACTACATAATAAACTTGGCAGTGTTGACCGCGCCCAAGTCATTAATAGCCCTGGCCTCCACCCATTGGGTCAAATGATCGATGGCAAAGATTATATACTTGGATCAATTGGTTTTAGTCAGTAGAGGTCCCACTACATCAATGGAAATGATGTGCCATGTGAACCCGGGTTTAACTAGCTGGTATGTGGTTTTCTTGTGGAAAGGCTTTCCCACTTGACACTGATGGCAACAGCTAACCATTTCCAATACGTCATAATGCATGCTTTCCTAGAAGTATTGGGGTCACAAAAACTCTAGCATTTTCCCACTACTCCATGTCCTACAGCCCAATGAGCATCCATAATAATCAAGGGTCTAGCTGAAGGTTTAGGAAAATTCAGCATCAAGTCTCCAATCCTCTTATATAATTCTCCCCCTCATATAAAGGTATCCTCCCTGAGTCCATCTAACACCTTGATCACCTGCGGTGGCTCATCCTGGTATTTGTTCACCACCATCTTTTCGTACATTATGTCAGCTAGATATGCCATGATGGAGACCATTGGCAACTGAGAAAGACAATCTGCATTCTGATGTTTTGCTCCCAGTCAATGTAAAATCTTGAAATCATATGCTTGTAGCTTCAGAGCCCAACATGCAAGCCGTCATACTGGTTCACGAAGATTCTGTAGCCAGCGCAAGGAAGCGTGATCTGTCACTATTTGAACCTTACCCCATGCAAATATACCTGAAACTGTTTGTATGCGTATATCACTGCTAAACACTCCCACTTGGTTATGGTGTAGTTTTGTTTTTGACAGTTAAAGCTTCGACTACAGAATTTGACAGGATGTTCCACGCCGTCATCGTCCTTCTGGGATAATACTGTCCCTATAGCAGCAAGGGATGCGTCCATTTATACTATGAACTGTTTGTTGAAGTTGAAATATTGCAAAATAGGTGCGCTTGCTAATGCAGTTTGCAACACATCAAAAGCGTTCTGGCATCATTCCATCCAATCAAAAGAAAGCGTTTTTCTCTAGCAACTCGAAAAGTGGGGCCCTGATGCAGCTGAAAATGGGAATGAACTGTCAGTAATATCCAACCATCCTCAGAAACACCTGAATTTTCCGCTTATTCCCAGGGCGAGTCATCTTGCTTATCACTTTCCACCTTAGCCAGCTGCAGTTTAAGCCATTTGAATCCATGACAAACTTGAGGTATTCCAATTGTTTTTTAAAGAATGGCCCTTCTGAAGCTTAATTTTGATATTAGCAGCAAAGCGGCGCTGAAACACTTGTTTTAAGTGGGCCAGGTGCTCTGTAAACACCCATGAGAACACATTGATGTCATCAAGGTAAACTAGGACGCAGGACAGCTTTAAATCCACTAAAATCATATCCATGGCATGCTGGAACGTTGCTGGGGCATTAAACAACCCTTGCAGCATGAGAGTCATCTGGAACAACCCTCTTGAGGTGATGATCATATGTTTCTCCCATTCCACTAATGGCAATTCGATCTGCCAGTACCCTGAGATCAGGTCCATGGCAGAAAAATAGTTCGCCCCACCCACTCAATCTGATTCACTGTCAATCCGCAGATTAGGGTAGGACTCTTTTTTCATTACATTATTTAGTTTACAATAGTCAATAACCACTCGATTTGAGCCATTATTTTTCTTTACAATGAGCACAGGTGATGCCCACAGACTGTTTGGTGGCTCTATCATTCCTTGAACGATAAGTTTATCCACCTCGTTGGAGACAACCTCTTCCACCGCTTTTGAACATCTAATAGGTTTCAATCAAATGGAGGGTGATCTCCCGTATATATGCAATGTACCACCCCTTGAGTGCACCCAAAATCATAATCATCATGTGCAAAGATATACCAATACTTTTCAAATAGTGCCATAGCCTCATCTTGCTGTTCTGCTTTTAATCCCATGAGCGCTTCCCACAGAACCATGGTCAGTAAACCGAGAAATGAGCTTGCTGGTAGTATGAGATCCTCCCATGAGCCAAAATCATGAATATGATGAATTTCCTCTATATGGACTAAGTGTAGGTAAGCTACCACTTGGTGCCACCGGATCATTATTGCCTTCTTCTGTAAGTTTGCTAGCAGCACTTTCACCTCCCCATTCCCTGGTAGCAGTAACCCTGGAGCCACATGTGGTTCAAGCTGTGAGTGCAGGTGAGGCGCCATAATTTCTCCATAAAGCCCCTTAGGGACATCGAATTCAAGTCCAGTCCCTACTATACTCTGGTGTCCAGATGGTAGGCTCAAAGTGCACATTTCCTGAAGCAGGATCCCTTTGTACTCATATATCTGGTTGGGGAGGATCCTGGTACGCCAACTCAGTCATTGATATTGAACAGGAATCACTCCGTCGCTGTATGCTAGATTGATCTGGCTGGAGCGGATTAGATCCATTGGGATCCCACAAGTGGAAAAATACATGGGAATCTGTTGGCCTAAAAAAGTAAGAGTTTCCTCCACCATATTTATCACAACGCCAAATTTCTTCATAAAAGCTGCGCTAATTAATATATCTTAGTTATTTGGCAAAACCACCACAGGAGCGGACACCTGGACTGACCCAAATCCTAAAGGCTACACGTTATATGCTCCTTCAGACACAGTGCTGTGTATTCCCGCAGTCCCGTTACTACTCAATGGTCCACATCCAGTTTCAACATAATTTTAGCCACCAACTGGGTGGATACTATGTTCACTGGTGCTCCCGTGTCTATGATAGCGCAGATTTTTGAGTTTTGAATATTAATGTTGCAGTAAGTACATTCCAGGTAAGAAGAACCATAAATGTTTAGTACTTGTACATTAAAGGGCTTTGTGTTACTCAAAAAGGAGGAAATGCCCTTGCCAACCTGAGGATACTCACTAGTGATTTTCTCCACCAGAATGGCTACGTTAACCCCTACTAAAGAGGTGACATTCGTCAAAGGATCTGCGTTGCTGGTGCCAGTCTGTTCCAAATCTGCCACACATATGTCTTCTGCACATCTTGGCGGAACTAAGGGCAATGGGGTGAACTTTTAATCTCGGAAGTGAAAGCAGGGGTATCTGATGAAAGTTGCTGATATAACAAATTATCTGATTGAGGTTTGAATTTTACCCAAAAAGATGTTTGGGAATTGTTAGGGACAAGTGAATTGGACTCAGCGGAGATAGAGCATCCAATCTTTACTCTGATTGAGCTTTTCCCTGCCAACTTTCTGAGCTGGCATTGCATATACTTATGGTTTACTAGGGCAATTGCCCACATATTGCTCTCTTTGTCCGCACTGAAAGCAAGTGTTCATAAAAGGTTCACATATATAGTTTGTGATGGAAGGATCATGTTGGAAGTTGCCGGTATGGTTCCAAGGTCACGGATGAACTGGTGAAGTGTACATGGGCCAAAAGGGTCCACTGACTCATATAAGGACAAATATATTCCAGTGGCTGATAACCCAGTCGCTGCAACCTATATCCTGAAGGGGTTGGAGTGGGTACAGCAGAGATTTTTTGGGCTACGTTGGAGGCGCTGATTGTGATGGAGAGTCAATGTAAGGTGTTCACGATTCAAATAAGTCCAGTATCTCCATCCAACACATGAGACATCGCGTTATTAAGTTCCTGATGTGGTTTGAAAGCTGCCATCATCACTATACCAACATCCTTAGTGAACAAAATGTTAGCTCCAAGTAGGGTGTGTGCTTCCACCAAAAACCACTCAGCATATTCTAACAGGGTCTCATTTTGGTAAAACTGTATAGTCATAAAGTTGGCTTTCCGTTGGGCCATCTTGGTAGCGCCCCCAAACAGCTGGATAACAATCACTTTAACTTCTTTGTAGGATAACGAGCTATTTGGAAGATAGCAGGTAACTTGATCAGCGCTTTCCACATCTAAAGCGGACAGCAAAAATTTCGATTTTTGTCAATCAGTAGCCCCTTCCACAGCAAATTCATAATGCTTAAATTAACCGTGTAGATTCACATCACAACTGAAAGGAGGTAATTTTAACAATATGAACAAATTTGCTTTGCTCTAGGTTCCTGCTGCAAGGAGCAGGCGAATTGGTTTCAGAGTGACTATGGGAACCATCCCTTTGTGCATTATCATACAACCAGCTAGATGGACTCAAATCTGTCGAAAAGGACTCAGAATAAGTGGTGTTATGTGGGGGGTCCATCATACTGCCCAAGGGATGTTCATTTGCTGATCCATAGCATTCTTCCCCCAAATCACCACTAACTGCCCCATTCCCCCGGCTCTGGCCTGCCCCACAAACTGTTCATTGATCAACTTCTCCACTTTAACCAAATAGCATTTAAACTATCCATCCTGAAATTCCTGTTGCAGCATTTCATAATGATGTTTCAACTCCTGGCAGAAATCCCTCTCAACGTTCAGTTTTTGTTCCATGGCTTTTAATCGTGAAATAACTTCTTTGATTATGTTTTGCAGGCGGGTTTGCTACCAGCTAGCATTATTCGCTTGTTGATTGGCATCATTAATTTGGTTAATGAGGGAGGCTTGTTCCTGTACCAATTCCTTGTTGGCCCATTAAAGGGTATCAAGGCGCCCTTGCATGGCCGCATACTCTCATGTCTCACCAATTGGAAGAGGGAAGGCTTGTAGGCGCTCATCCTGACTAACAACTTCCAGTTGTGTAACCTGACAAATAAGCTGGAAATATTTGGGAGATGTTGACCAGAGGATAAGCGCGTTATCTTCCATTTTCTGGGTACTCCATTTATGTGAAGATGGGTTAATTCAGATAATAGAGAGCTGACTTGGCCTGCCACTTGCCATTCCATCAGGGTCATTTTTTCCACCAGCTGGGTAATCACGACTTTAAGAGCTTATTGTCCATTTGGGTAGCTCCATCATAAAGCGCTCAGTATTATTCCCCAATGTTGTTACATCCTGAATCCACTCCGTTGATAGGCCATGATTCTCCAGCAGTTCTCTTATTACTTGAGGTAATTCTAAATTTAACTGTGGTACCAGAATATTCAATTGACAGCGGATGTCCCCAACATGATGATTCATCTGTGCCAACGCCCCTTGTACTTCTGAAAACAAATCAATTGAGGCGGTCAAGCAGGAGGTGAGTATCGTGCTGCTGTGCTTGCACAAACTGTAAAACATCTCCAATTTCAATATTATGGCGAGCCAGCACACATAGTAGCTGGCAAATTGAAGGTTGCATGTAAGCGACTAGATATTCCTCAATTCCATGGGTACTGAGGTGGTGAGCCAACCCTGATGTAGTCACATCCAAATAAGACATATACAGAGCATAGCAATTTTCTTGGTCACGTTGGTTATAGAATAAACTCAGGGCGTTTTCCCCAGTCTCATCTTTGTATAGGCGATATCCACGCAACAGCCACTCCATAATATTCCTCAGTTGTTGGTGAGTCACATTTGTGGAGCATTCTTGTTGGTTGGTCATCAGCTCAGGGCAATTTCTAATTGCAGATTGATCATAACTTCATCATCCCCTGGTTCAGTCACAGTAAATAATGTTGGTTCATGGTTAGGTGCCTCCCATGTTTCTTCAGCATAACACACCCAGAATCTGATCAAATTATGTTGGAACGAATGAGGACTCATCATTTTATTTTTATTGCTGAAAAGCTACAGTTGCCTAGTGGCCCCCTATAGTGAGCACCACTGTTAATTCTCAGCGTCTAGGCTCAATTCCTCTGAGTCAGTTTGCACAGGGTATTAGCCACTGAGCAACCAAATTGGATGATATGAGGATCACCAACTTCTTAATAAAACTTGATAAACTATGTATGGAGCTATCACCCCTTATTTTGATCTTTATTTTAATATAAATCGCAGACTTATCTACAATCACTTATCACCCAGAAAAGACCTCTTCTTCAATATTCTATGTGACTCTTTATATCTCAGTTCCCCAAGCCAGATGCATCCTCAGCTTGGCAATCTTCTATTTTTCTTCCCTTTTCTAAATACTCTAATTTGTATCAAATCTCAGCATAAATCCTCTCAATTTGCCGAATGGTCATCACTTTGCTCAATTATATAATTGAATACCCTTTTTCATAAATCTTGAGACTCATCTCAATTCCCCTCTGATCCGCCAGTATGGGTAGCATATCATCCAATCATATCAACTTCCTGACATGCTCGTTCCACGAAGCCTTAAGGAGTTGGATATTCTGATGCAGTTGGTTTTTGAGGTAGCAAGAGATCCTGCTATCTAAATCCACAATTTGGTTTTGGGTTTCATTGATTAATTGAGGGTTATTAATAATGGCCTCTCCATTGTCATGGATGTAGGAGGAGGCCGTATTGTAAAATTGATGACATGGGAGTGTAATGTTTGGCTGAGCCCAGTTGTTGGGAGACTTCATAATGGTGCAACCCTACTAACTATAGGAGTTTATAGATAGCTAGGTGAACAAAATTTTGAAGGCAGAGTTCAGTTCCCATGGTCATTTCTCCCAATGGTAGCTGGGCCATGTTATAAAGGTCTTACATGGTAGAGGGCACTGATCAGTTGAGGGAGTGGCTGGAGTGGGCACTCACAGAGTAAATGCATTTATTAATTGTTGAATAATGTCTAAGGTTCTTGTACTGAAGTTTATACTGATTAATTGAGCACCGTGAGAACTGGAACGTGGCCCATAATTCAAGACTCTCAGGCTGTGTGGGTGGCACTTCATACTGTGAGTTACTAATCCATTGAGTAATACTTCTTACCAATCAGAAGATTGATATTCATGACTGCTAGTATTCTTCATTATTCATGATAGACATTTTCACTTAGGACAGATCAGAACTTCTGTAGTGAGACCATAACTTTTATTGCCATAACAATTCTCTTGACTGCATCTAGTACTAAAAAAACAATTCTCTTGACTGCCACTGAAGTTAAAAAATGAACTTGAAGCTGAAAATTAGTGGAGAGGTCAAAAAACAGACAGATGGACAGAGTATAGATTACTTAATTGGGTTAGAAAGCATAGATACTTATAGGGCGCGTGGGGACATGATACCTCAAAGACCTTCGTGGCCCCATAGGATCAGGATCTTTTGCTGCCTTCAAGATCAAACGCCTGGATGGTGCCCTCATTGTACTGTGTCGTCCTTGTGACCGCAGTAGTGGAGTGGTGCCACTTGTGATTTTGGAAGTGGGGATGCAAATCCTGAAGGTGATTCCATCAATTCTCATATGCGTGATGCTTCTTGATTGAATCTAGTTTCAGTGCTTTCAGAATTAGGTTCCATTCACACTGGTTTGAGAGTTGATCTGTTGAGTCTCAATTCAGGAGCAGGGATTTCAGCTTGCTCATCATCTCAAATCCAGACACCCCTTAATTGACCAAATATCAGGTAGCAAAGATGTGTGGGTGTCATTTAACTCATTGAGAACATGAGGCTGTTGGCCCAGAACTCTGCTGAAACTTTTTTAAAACTTAGCATGCACCTGGTTGAAGAGATAACCTATAACAGTCTTTTTCAGAGTGTAGGCATTACAGATGTCTTCTTGATATTTCAAAAGGCCCCTTCAAAAATTTGCTTTAGATTGCTAGTTCGTCCAAAACCATAATTGTTATAATATAAAACTAGTTATCCCACAGTAAAGCGGGATAACAGCCTCCAGCCTTCATTTCCCACCTTAGGATTTTCTTTTTTGAGCTTGAGCATTGGAATATACAGTGCTTTGTAATTTTTTTTAAAGTATGAACCAGCATTTCCAAATAAGGCGTAGGAGTCATGGCCTCTTGACTGAACAATAATTAAAAATTGGGGCTAGCGCTGGTTGTGTTAAGAGTGTGTCTATAACTCTTCAAAACCCAGTGTGGTGGTGCTCGGTGCACAGGACCAACGCAAGGGAATTAGTAGTCATCTTTATAATAAAAATAGTTTAGCTGAGGGTGCTGGAGATAAAGAGATTTAGGGTGAGGGTGTTGAGCATAGTAATAGTGATAAAAAGCTGAGCATACTTCAAAACTTGGCAGTGCCCCAGAGGGCAGTTCTTAACCAAGTTTGGTACAGGGGTAGAGTGCACTGGTGACCAGTTTTGGAGGGAACCTGGTAGGACCAGCGGTGTACATGAGACTGTGATAATTTTAAACAAAATATATCAGCTAACATGATGTGAGACCTCCTCAAAGAGATCCGCGCACAGTTTCACCCAAGTCAGCATATGAAAAACGTAAAAAGGACTAGGGGGTTTATTAGTGAAGATTACCAATGAGAAACGTTGATCTCAAGCAAACACAATTAAACCAACTAGGAGAAATTTTATATTGGCAAAAGTGGTCCCAAGCCTTAGTGCACCAATAGACACACGCTTCCATTTAAAAGGGTAGCATACTTTGAAATTGACCTAACTTGTGTGATCAAATGAAGATGTACCTGGATCCAAGCTTGCAATTTCATAAATAGAATGGGTTTTGAACCCCAATTAACCATTAAACCAGATTTTGTCATCATCATTTACAATGTAGCTCATCTGTTTTAACGCCTGAGCTGAAACAAGGGGCTGGGCGTTTTGCAACTCACTTGTATCAACCTGGGCATACTTGGCCTGTACCCAGCGTTGGTCTAAAGTGTGCTTGAGATCAGGAAGGGCCTAAAATTTAACCTTCTAAAACTCCTGCCACCCAGCCTTGTCCTTGGGGTTGGTACCTTCTATCAAGTCATGTAAACATGACATTACCTTTTCTTCCTTTTGGGCTCCACCCCTTTAAGGGGCCTTCGCCAAGGAAAAGTGTTTATGGGCAGAGGCAACTTCATGGCAGCAATGGTTGGCTTGGAAGTCGATCCTGCAGCCTTAGGGAAAACTCTTGTGGAATGTTGCAATTAGCTCTTGAGCATCAGCGCAGTCACACACTGGGACCCAACTGTTCCCCGCTGCATCAAATCCCTACCAGGATATAAGATACTCGAGCCTTCTTCTTACTTGGTAAGAGGCAACAACTACCTCCACTTCCCACTCCAGCACCCCATCCACAAGATAAGCCTCAGGAGTTTAGGAGGGGGCCCTCAAACTACATTTGCTTCCTTTCATTAAACACTGAAAAGATTCAAAAATAAGTGGGGAGATCCAACTGGTATGATGCGTAGCCCACCTTTTAGACAATGTTGTAAGGCTCAATACTTTTTGGTTCCAGTTTTAACATGGTTGCTTGATAGGGATGTTTTTAGCATCCAGCATCACAAGATCTCCTTCCTTGTACGATGGTCCAACTCGTATCTTACCATCAGCAATCTCCTTGTAAGCCTGCATGGCCTTATATAAATTTTGTGCTCACCCCCTGGTGTACCTTCTTGATTAATTTTGCAAAGTTCACCACCGCTTACACCTTGAATTTACAACTGGGTTCCATGTTTGAGGCGGAATTGAAGCCATAGTTGGTGAAGAAGGGGGAACAACTGATAAATGCATGTTGGGCGTTGTTATAGCTAAATTGGGCCATAGGGAGATGGGAAACCCAATCTCAATGATCCACGGCGGTGTAACACCTCAGAAACTGTTTGAGGCACTTGTTCATTTGATCAGTCTGCCCATCTGTCTGGGGGTGATAGGCAGTTGAATGGCAGTGACTTATTTGCAGAGTCTTACATGGCTCTTCCCAAAAGACGGAGGTAAACTGGGGTCCCCAATCTTTAATTATTTTTTTAAGGACCCCCTGAAGAGCGAACATATTTTATAACAAAAAATCTAGCCATCTCACCCACGGTGACTGTGGTTCTTCAAGGGATAAACGGGTGAACTTTGTAAACAATTCCACAATTAAGATAGCATCATAACTATCAGATACAAGCAATCCTACAATAAAATCAATTGATAGAGAAGTCCAAGGCCCATCAGCCTTTTGAACTGGTACCAACAACCCTGCTAAAGACTGGCGATTTGGTTTCATTTGGTTGCATATTAGGAACTCTTTACAATACCTGCCTATCTGAGTGGCTAATCCTTCCAATTGTAAGTTTGGTGGATAAGCTCAAGAGTCTTCGCCTTCCCAGGATGCTAAATGGTAATTCCGTCATAATGGTCCCAGATTTCCAGGCGCAGTGGTCCTGCAGTAACCTATAGGCGCCCCTGAAACCACATCATCTCATCCTTTACATGATAACCGCTGGTAATGTACCCCTGATTCAATGCGGTCTTTGCAAGGACCATAGTATATTCGTCTGACAAAGGCTGAGAAAGGAATATCTTTCTGAACATACCATATTCCTCCTCATTTTTCTAGAGAAGCGAGCGCTGGCTCATTGGCCAAGGGAGAGGAATGTTAGGACACAATCTTATTCATTGAAATCATTAAAATAGGTAATATGAACCTCCGCCTCCTTAGATTTGAGAGTTAGTGCAGGGTTGCGGCTCAAAGCATCTTCAAAACAATTCTCCTTGCCCTTTGTAAACTCATAAAACGCAAATTAAGCAAGGGCCTCATGCTAGTAGGTTTGCCGTAGGATTAAGACATGAGGTGCGCGGTAGTACAGTAAGGCATGGTTATCTGTACATATGAGGAAGGGTTGGAATAAGCCATGCAAGTGATGACGCCAATAAGTCAGTGCCTCAACCACTTATAACAACTCTTTGTTATAAACGGCGTTGTTTAACTCAGGCAGATACATCTTCATGGAAAAATATCCCACTGGATGCTCAATTCCATCTTCGCCTACTTGTAATAGGGCTGCTGCTATGGCGATGTTGGAGGCATCTGAAGCAACAATAAACTGCTTATTGGGGTAGACATGGTGAAGAATGGAAGTGGATATCAAAGTACACTATACCGCTCGAAAAAATCCTCCAAAACGAGGCACCACTGAAGTACTTTTGCCCCACTTGCCTTATACAAGGGAGGTGCAACTTCAGAAAGGTTTGGGGTGAACTCCTTAAGGAACGTACGCATCCCTGAAAAAGCTTCTCCATTTCTTAACCAAAGTTGGAGTGGCCACTCACAAATCACCTTCTCCTTGTCTGGAATTATCATGTGTTTTGGTCAAACATGACGTTGCCCAGAAAGGTGACCTGGGACTTAAAGAACTCACACTTACTGATTTTCAGCGTAAGGTTGGAAGCCCTCAAACGCTCCAGCACCTGCCAAAGGTGTACTGATAGAATCATTGAGAGGGGAAAATACTAAAATATCAACCATGTAAGCTACCTCACATACCCCCATCAGGTCCCCCAAAGCGGCATCAAAATGACGTTGAAAGATAGTAGGTCATTTTATAAGCCCAAAGGGAATAAACCAAAATTGGAAGATTCCTTTTTTAGTACAAAAAGCGGTCAACCACTCCTGACCCTCCTTGGTACAGATCTGATTGAACGCGTTTAAACAATCCAGATTGGAGAAGACTCTCGCCTTCTCCACATAGCATGCAATCTGTGAGTCCAGGGGTATGGGATTTAAGTCTGGTACAGTGAAGTTGTTGAATTCTCATAATCTGTGTATGGGTTTAAGGTACCATGCCTTCTCTAAAAAGAGAAGTAGGGAACATAAAGAGTTGGTTCGCCAAAAATAGCTCCTTTGGCTAACTACTTCTTAACCCACATATTTAAGGCTGCTTCATCCTGTACTATCAACAAAAAAATTGCGGAAAATATATGCACCAAATCAACGGTGTGATTGAACTCGCAATTAAACTCTGAATGGTCTGGTAGTGCTTTGGCTGAAGCCGTATCAAATGAAGATTCTGACCCCTTCAACCAGGAAGGTAGGGGAACCTCCACGGAGGGATTCAGCAACGCGGCAAGACTGAGAGTGTGAATAATGGCTAGTGGAGCAAATCTCACTGAAAGTTGGCTTCAGCTAAAGGAGCAACCAACTTGTGACCATTATTCAAAGTTAGTTACGGTATTTTCTTTAGTTAGTCCTGACGTCAAACTTTCGCCACCATTTGACACCCAAAATGATGGGGTACAAGAGGTTTTTGATAGCTTGGAAGTGGTCAGACAAATGATAGGTGCCAACTTGATAGTCACCACACTTTATGATTTTCAGAGTGGGAATACCTTGGGAAGCACCTCCTCTAACCATACCACCTGGCAAGTAACTCAGCCCAAGGTAGTCAGCTAGATCTTAGTTCATAAAATTCTCAGAGGCTCCAGTATCCACCAAAATAGTAGCGCTGATTTTCCCTAGAGGGGATGAAAGGGTAGTAGTCAATAAAAAATAACTTAAATGATCTTCATTTATAGCTGAAAACACCAACATTTCACCATCAAACTCTTCTTCAGGGTCTAACATTCCCCCAGGGTACGTTTTTGCATCAAAAGAATGGAGAGGGGTATTTGGCCAATCTTACCACTGAGGCCACATATCCCAACATATTTTCAGCAACTGCATAAACGTTTCTATATTGTAACTGTAACACCTCATCCTCGGTTCCGCAAATAGTTTTTGTGGTTATGCGTGGGTTTTTTGGGGTGATTTGATACACTGAAGTGGGATCCATATCTGAGCCATATGGGAAGAAACATTGCTTTCTAGTATATATGAAAACATCATTATAAAATAAGATTTGGACCCCAAAAAACTCTATACCCATTTCAACAATAGGTTGTATGACGTTATCCAAGGCCAACACCACTTGGCCCTTTGTTGATAATTCCACCTGCACCGTCCAAACGTGGTGCTGAAGAGAAAATGATTTCTTTGTGTCGATTTTATTTTATCTGGAAGAAAGTCAGTGAATCACAACTCTCAGATTGTGAAGCAACCATATACACCAGGTTTGGGAACAAGGGTGAGTACTTTCCAGTTGGAGGTATTGAGAATAACACCAGAATGCTCCAACCCTCATAAAAATGTAAAAACAGCGTGATCCCCACCAAGGTCATGGTCACCAGCTGGCGCACACCATTTGCACTTTGCAAAAGTCCCACACGGAAAAAGTTTGTGCGTGTAAAGATAAGAGGCTGGTTATCTAATGTCTTGAGAGTCTTTATAGCTCTCCAAATCCCAACGTGGAGTTACTCAATTTCAAGGACCAGTGAAAGGGAGCTGGTAGTCATTTTTATAATAAAAATACCCCAGCAGAGGTGCTTGAACTAAAGAGACTTAGGGTGAGGGTGTTGAGCATAGTTATGATAATAATTTGAGCATATTTCAAAACTTGGCAGTGCCCCAGAGGGCAGTTCTTAACCAACTTTGGTACAGGGGTAGAGCGCACTTGTTACCAGGTTTGAGGGAACTTGGTAGGATCAGTGGTGTAATGAGACTGTAATAATTTTAATTATAAAATAGATCAGCTAACATGATGTGAGACCTCCTCAAAGAGGTCCGCGCACAGGTTCACCCAAGTCAACATATGAAAAAACGTAAAAAGGACTAAGAGTTAGATTAGTGAATATGACTAACGAGAAACGTTGATCTCAAGTGAACACAATTAAACCAACTCAGAGAAATTTTGGATTGGCAAAATTGGTCCCAAGCCTTAGTGCGCCAATAGGCGCACGCTTTCATTTAAAAAGGGTAACATATTTTGAAACTGACCTAACTTGTGTGATCAAATGAAGTTGTACCTGGACCCAAGCTTGCAACTAAATTAATAGAATGGATTCTTAACCCACAGTAACCAATAAACCAGATTTTTTCGTCATCACTACAATGTAGCTCGTCTGTTTTAACGCCTGAGATGAAACAAGGGGCTGGGCCTTAGTAACCTCACTTATATCAACCTGGGCATACTTGGCCTGTACCAGCGTTGGTCTAAGGTGTGCTTGAGATCAGGAAGGGCCTGAAGTTTAACCTTCTGGACCTCCTGACTCTGTCATGAAAATGGCAGAATAAGTTTAGACTAGCCTGCCAGTCGGTATGTGTGAGCACCCAAAAAGCAAGCCAGAATGCCAGTGTAATTACCGCTCATATGACGTTGTATGGAGCCATGAATTGGGAAACAATGACTCGTTGGTGTAGAATGAGAATGAAAAGAAACCTGAAAATGAACTAAATGGATAAAGCTCCAGACACCTGGTGTCTCACAGCAGGGGATTGTACCACTGGGATGGTTTCTACAGGGTTGCCAGTGGGTGGGTTCAATACAATTGTAGAGACAAGAGGGCGGATCCTTGCTTGGAAATGGTGGATGTAAGGCCACAAGATCATAGTATAAGAATATTGGGTATTTGCAATGATGGGGTTAAATTGCCAGAAGTTTATTTCACATTGAATCTAATGACAATGGTGGGAGTGATGGTAATCATCAAAACTGTTAATGCCCATCTGGTGTAAGGACCAATAGGCCACCAGGTTAATGCCATCAGAACTTCGGTAAGAAAGATATAATGAAAGTAAAAAATTGGTTTTTAGTGAGAATTTATTGGAAAGGAATTAAAGAGATTTGACCAACAATTTCCTCAGTGTGATGCAACTGATTGAATAGTGTTCAATTTATATGGGTCCAAGCAGGGATCAGAACCAATAAATCTGACCTAACCTGGCGAATTTTTTGGGGAAGGGGGCAGATAATCTCAAACGGAACTGACCTTGAAGGATATAGAGACAGGCCAAGTTGCTGTCAGTTTGACCTCAAATGCCTGAACTGAGGCTCAAATACAATTCCATTGGTTGGCATGATGGCATCTGGACCAACGAGCGATGTGAATTCCCCAGGACCACCCCACGTAGGGGTGGTACCAATTGGTTGGAAATGGGTTCAGCATGCCCAACCCGCCTGTGCCCAGTCACTGGGCGTTCATTAATCAAATGAGTTATGTCAGCTGCAACTCCTGATTTATTGGATAAGGGTTCAAACTGTCTGCGATGGTTTCCAAAAATACCATCTGCACATCAGGGATCATCCCCAATGATTTCTGAGAGGTGGTTAGCATTGCCAATTGTACTGCTGACTGAGTTAAAATGCCAGAAATTTTGGCTGATAATTCAATATTTTTCCCTTTTTTTTATATATGGTTTCAGATTGTCAGACTTTATTCCCGTTGGTTTTAGACCCTTCAAAAATTGACTCTGTGATCTCAGTGAAGATTTCCATAATCCAGAAGACAAGTTCATCCAAGGTGAGCGAGGGCACTAGGGGAGGGATCTGAAGAGGGAGGGCTGTTACCAAGCACTCATCTACCACGTGGGCAAGGTTGCCCTAGGTGACGAGGGGTACAGCTTCCCTATTTGGACCCTTTTTATTTTAAAAGGGAAGATCGCCCAATCCACGCACAGGGGATGTTCCCTTGGACTTACATTACCCTTTCCCTTTTTCAAAAGAAGGGCGCCACTGCTGAGAAACTGCATGAGGGCCACATTTTTGTGAGCCTTGGGCAAATTGATCGCCATTACAGTTTCAACCTTTTGGGGGTGGCGAGGAGCGTTGGGATGGAACTCATGAAATGCTTCAACCAGTTCCATGCATTTAGCACACTTGTAGGACTTAACTCAACTTTTCTCGTAGGCTGGATAACCTTTCCAGGCCATGAGGTACTGAACGGACCTTTGAGATTTGCAGGATGCTAAGATATTTTCCACCTCAGCCTCCCCCGCATTCTTGATTACAATCAGCTCAGGGTCTGCGAGGACAGTCCTCTTAAATGGGGACAACTGAGAAACGTGAAGACGGCTTGCTGTTTCTAATGAGCTGGTAGTTTTAACCGGAACTCACCATTGTCCAAGTCTTCCTCCACCAAGTGGGGACCCAAACGCTTACTTGCAAAACTTCAAGAAGGGTACTTGCATTCTCAAATGGCGTGTATTGAGCATAACATATGAACCCACCGTTATGTCATGACCAGGGAGTTGTTTACAATCCGCAAACTGCTTGTAATCATCAATAGCTTAAGTTAGATGCTCCTGAACTAAGGACTGAATGGACCTAATATGCTCAGCATGCTCTGTGGCAGCTGGGGCCTTGGGACGCAAACAGGGTCTGACCAAAATTGAGGGATTATACCCATGCATCGCTTCATAAGGAGAAAACTCTGTGGAAGCGTGAATTCCATTATTGTAGGTATATTGAGTGAGGGGAAGGTTGTTAGCCCAGGTGTCCTGTGCGGCTGCAGCATAGCAACGCAAGTACTGTTCTAAGACTTGGTTAACTCGCTCAGTTTGTCCATCAGACTGAGGATAATATGCCATGGAGTGACATTGGGAAATTTTAAAATAGATAAGAGTTCACTCCAGAAATGCGCCATGAACTGTGAACTAAGGTCGCTGATGATCTCCTTTAGAGACCAAACATTGAAACCACATGGCGC
Source organism: Massospora cicadina (assembly GCA_022478985.1). Lineage (NCBI taxonomy): Eukaryota > Fungi > Entomophthoromycota > Entomophthoromycetes > Entomophthorales > Entomophthoraceae > Massospora > Massospora cicadina. The sequence continues at coordinate 53,361 of JAKSZP010009231.1, forward strand.
ACAAAGAGACACGCAGTTTCTTCTAACGTAATTGCAGAAGCACAGGGAATAAATAGTGAGAATTTGGTGAAACAATCAACCAAAACCATTATAACCGTAAACCCATGGATTAAGGAAGCTCAACAGTTAAATCAATGGATACCAATGTCCATGGACCCTCCGCCTGTTACAAGGAGTGTAGGAGGCTATTTCTTCCTGAACAGTCTGACATAGCCCATGCACAGGTAACACAATTGGTGATCTAGGCTGGAACTTCCTTAATTAAACCCGCCCAATTGTAAGTCACTTGATCAATTTGATGCATTTCTTAATGCCCAGATGGCCAATTGTGGGAGGGTTGTGATGTGCTCGAAATACCTCAGCTCTGAAGAGAGGAGGAACCCAAACCAGCGACCTAAAATAAATGAGATCCTCCAACAAGGAATATAGGGAGTGTTTTTTGTTTTAAAGGGACAATTGCTCAAATAACTCTACTCCTTTGGGGCAGGTCATTTGGGCTGCTAAAACCTGTAAATAAGAGGAGCCCAGGAGCAAAGGTGACTGATGAGACCATGGTTGAACAATAGACAAGATTTGAGTGTCAGGGATCATGGCAATGAGATCCACTTTATCTGGGTCCATGGGACAGTGGGCTGGGTTTTGGCTAAGAAAATCGGGAAGTTCATTAAGTGCGCCTTTTATGAAATCATATTTAGATTTGAAACTGCACAATTCCTAATAGGTATGAGCTTGCCAATGCACCAATTTCTGGGGTTTGTGGAAATACAAAAGAGCTTGGTGATCTGTAAACACAGTTAAATCATGCTGGGCACTCTTTAACAGATACCTCCAATGTTCAAACGCTCATGTTATGGGTGCCAACTCCTTATTTTAGATGGACCAGGATTGCTCAGTAGAGGAAAATTTTCAGGAAAAATAGGCTACCGGATGTTCCAAGCCATTGTGCTCCTGGAGCATAACTGCCCCCACTGCCACAGATGAGGCATCACATGCAACAATATACAACTTGGCAGGATCCACGAGTTTCAAGACGAGGAGATAAAATCACCCCGCTGATATACTTGAACGCCAGCTAGCACTTGGGTGTCCAATAAAAAGGCACATTCTTGCCCGTGAGGGGGTGGAGTGGAGCGGCTAACTGAGAAAAGGGCCGGGGAAAATTTCTTTAAGAAAATAATGGTGCCCAAGAAACGCTGAAATTGTTTCTGGGTTTTTGTAGTTGGCCATTCATGGATGGCGTCTTACTTATTGGGGGGAATCACATACCCATCTTTGAGGACTAGGTTCCTGAGAAAGGTAACTTCCTCCTTATAGAACTCTCATTTTGAAGACTTGACAAACAAGCCCGCCTTGTGTAAAGCAGCCACGACCACTTCCGAGTCTTTAGCATGTTTTTCAGGGGTTGGGGAGTGAACCAAGATTTTGTTAATATATGTGACTGTGCAAGTGAACCGGAGATCTCCTAGTACACTGTCAATCATTCATTGAAACGTAGCGGGCGCATTCTTCAACCCAAAGGGCATTACATGGAATTGAAAAATGCCTCGCTTCATTCATATTATAGTAAGCCATTCTTGCCCTTCCATCACCCAATTTTGGTTAAAGGCATTGACGAGATCCAGCTTAGAGAACACACAAGATTTAGAAATCTCTTGACTGATAGTCTGCTCCAGGGGCAGAGGGTAGGGATTGTGAACCGTAACTTTTTTTAAGTGTCTGTAATCCATGCAGGGATGGAGGGAACCATTGGCATTTTTGGCAAAAATGATGGGAGACGTGACTGGTGATGTCACTTTAATCAACCACCCTTTTTTAAGCATATCATCTAACCAGGTGTTAAGCACAACCTCCTCCGCTGTGTTTGGATACATTGGGCAGTTGATATTTACCAACTGTACCATTGTTCTGAACCCCAAGTTAAATTTAGTGTGAGGGGGAAGACAGTCCGCCTTTTTGGAGTTGAAGATACTTTGACATCGCATTGATTCTTCAAAATAATTGGATGGAAGGCCTGAAGGGAAATGAGAGAAGTAGTGGAGCTGCGGCCTTGAGTTTTCTTAAGGTTATTAACTAAAGGACATTCTCCCTCCATTTAATCATTAATGAATGACAATATATTTGACTCCAGGTGGATTATAACATGTTGTCAGCGCCACCATCAGACTCCCAATATTACCAGAACACTAAGTTTGGCATTGCGGAGAACCAATCACAAAAGCTAAACTGATGTACCGAGAAAGGTCCTGGCTGATGAACTATATATGATGTCTTGGAGGCTGAAGAAGACACCATCACTGAAGGGCCTACGTCCAGGTCCAGCTCCAATTGTTGGTCTAACTCAACGCTCATAAAATTACCCATGGCTCTTGTATCCACCAAACCCCAAATGAGATGTGGTGAGATCTTATACTAATCTTCATAGGTAATAAGAAATAAGCAAAGTTTTGTTTATTGGCAGATTCAGTCATTTCTGTTACAACTGAGGGTATGGCGGGTAAATTGGGCAAAGTTTGGGGACCTTTTTAGGAGTAAAGTTTGGAAGAGCAAGGGCTTGGGAACCGGCTTCTTCCATCTGGGCTTTTATTGATTCATCAATAGGTGAACTAGGATAAACCAACTATAATGCAGGGGTAGTGATGGGCTCTGAGGCCAGTACTAATACTGGGTTAATAGTAATAACTGAATCCGCATCACCATTAGGTAGTATGATCATATAATTTCCCCCTTGATAGCGGGAAGTATGGCGAGGGGAGGCGTTGATAGTGGTCGCAGCATTACATATCTTATCCACCGTCCCTTTAAAGGTGGACTAAACCTCATGATGAGTAGAAGCAGAATCCAACCCTGATCTAAAGATTGCTTGGAGCACCTATTAGAGAACTCCAATGTGGGAGCCTGTTTGTGGAAGGTAGAGATTAAAGAAGCCAAGCTGAAGGGCTTTGGCCATAGTAGAGAGCAATTGGAATAAATGGTCTGAATGCAACACAGGGGGTTTTAAAGCATCCGATATCACTGCAATCAGTGAGGTGGGATCCCCCACTTGTGAAGTAGAACGCAGAAGTCCTCGTACCACCAATGGAAATCCCCTTTTACCATGTCCAAAAGAGCGACCCCTTATTGGGCATGGGATAGCGAATCAGCAATGTTAAGGGTAATAGACGAACGCATTTGCACCTCATCAAGGGCGTTGAGAACTTGATTGACAATATCTTGGGAAGGAACAATTGAATATTCTTCTTGAATATTAGGTGAAGGAGAAGTAGTAATCTACGGGGCTCTGCCACCCTAAAGATGTTTCTCCAAGGTATAGCGAATACTACCCACAAAATTGGCAAGTGACCAAACGAACAATAGAAAGCAGATTACTGACTGCACATTCATTTGAAAAAGGGTAACCATTGTGGCGCCCACCTCGAAGAGAAGGGCGTAAATGGCAGGAAACAATGGTTGGTCAATTATGTCATGAAAATGGCAGAAGATGTTTAGATCAGCCAGCCGGTCGGGATGTGTGAGCACACAAAAAGCAAGCCAGAAAGCCAGTGGCATCGCCGCTCATATGCCGTTGTATGGAGCTGTAAATTGGGAAATAATGACTCGTTGGTGCAGAATGAGTGTGAAAAGAAACCTGAAAACAAACTAGGAGAAACAACCCCAGACATTGGGGGTCTCACTGCAGGGGATTGTACCACTGGGATGGTTTCTACAGGGTTGCCAGTGGGTGGGTCAAATACAATTGTAGAGACAAGAGGGCGGATCCTTGCTTGGAAATGGTGGATGTAAGGCCACAAGATCATAGTATAAGAATATTGGGTATTTGCAATGATGGAACTAAATTGCCAGAAGTTTATTTCACATTGAATCTAATGACAATGGTGGGAGTGATGGTAATCATCAAAACTGGCAATGCCCATATGGTGTAGGGACCAATAGGCCACCAGGTTAATGCCATCGGAACCTTGGCAAGAAAAATATAATTAAAGTAAAAAGTTGGTTTTTTAGTGATAGAATTTTATTTAAAGAAAAGTGAAGAGAATCAACCAACAGTTCCTCAGTGCAATGCAACTGATTAAGTAGTGTTCAATTTATATGGGTCCAAGCAGAGATCAGATCCATTAAATATGACCTAACCTGGAGAATTTTTAGGGGAAGGGGGCAGATAATCTCAATTAAAACTGGCATTGAAGGATGTGGCGGCAGGCCAAGTTGCTGTCAGTTTGACCTCAAACGCCTGAACCGAGGCTCAAATTCATTTCCACTTATTGGTATGATGGCATCTGGCTAACGAGCAACGGAAATTCCCCAGGGCCACCCCATGTAGGGTTGTCCCAAATTGGTTGGAAATAGGTTCAGGATGACCACCCATTCCATGCCCAGTCACTATGGCGTTCATTAATCAAATGAGTTATGTCAGCTGCAACTCCTGATTTATTGGATAAGGGTTCAAACTGTCTGCGATGGTTTATGAAGATACCATATGCACATAGAGGATTATCCCTGATGCTTTTAAGAGGTGGTTAGCATTGGCGATCATACTGCTGACTGTGTCAAACTGTCAGCAATTCTGGCTGATTTATTTTATATTTGTCCCTTTTTGACTATATGGTTTCTGATTGTTGGGCTTTATTTCCCATTTATTTCAGACCCTTCAACTCCAATTCGTTGATCTCAGTGAAGATTTCCATAATCCAGAAGGCAAGTTCAGCCAAGGTGAGCGAGGGTACTGGGGGAGGGATCCAAAGTGGGAGGGCTGTTACCCAGCGTTTATATACTGTTTGGGCGAGGTCACCCTGGGTGATATGGGGTACAACTGCCCTCTTTGGACCCTTTGTATTCAGAAACGGAAGATCGCCCAATCCACGCACATGGGACATTCCCCTGGACTTACAGACTCCCAGCCTTGTCCTTGGGTTGGTATCTTCTAGAAAATCATGTAAACATGACAGGTTGCTTCCCATAAAGTAAAGCAAATGTGGAATACCTTGACTGAGTGATAAATTACATTTAAGCAAAAAAATAGAGGATGGCAAGAAAAGGTCCAGATAGACGCCTTCACCATAATTATCTTATGCAAAAGATTCAATGAGAGTACCATTTGACCATTTGATTGTGATATTATTATCAGGATGGTAGGGCATAGACAATATCACAGTATACTCATCAAGTTTGTTAATTTTAGAAATAATCTGATATGTGAAATTGGTCACATTATCTGTCAACAGGAGCTGGGGCAAACCTGCCAATACATAGTATTTTCTGATATAAACTTAGATGTCATCATGGCGCCTAAATTCTGAACCGCTTTTCATCCACCAAATTGGTTGAGTGGTTGATGGGCAATATAATTTATCTTAAATTCTCCTGACGTAATAGCCTAAGTGACTATTACATCTTTAGAATCAGCATTCTATGAGAAGTTAGGTCTAATAAGATGATAGGAGGCGGCTTTCTGGTAGGGACCTTCTACCTAACATTCCTTAAAGCAGCAGAGGGTCTCATGAATGTCAAAATTCATATATAACCAATAGTAATTCTGTATAATAACTCAAAATCTTTCTTGTAGTGACTATGTCCCGTCGCTTTTTGGGCCTCAGTAATTATATTGGTTTGCTCCACTGGTCGTGGTATTTGTCAGTACAAAGGGGTTTAGACCACTTGTTCCTTCACATTTTAGTCCAGGAAACCCAAAGTTCCTGGGTGCTGGATAGATTTTTTACTTCTCTTGCTCAGAAAGTCTTCATTCATGATAAGTTCATTAATTGGTATATCCTGACTATTGTTTTATCCCTAAACAATTAGAGGTAGGCCAATTTAACTTAAATAGCGAAAAGAGAGTAACGTTTATTACTTTTATTTATTGTTATATGGGATATTAGGGAGATTTTCTTGGTCAATCTCCATGCATTTAAGCTAAGATCCATTCTCATTACAAATTGGGGATTCTGCGGCATGCTGGTTACATAGATCAAACTGGATTTGATTACTGCATAGATCAGGTTTGAACCCCAATATTATGGGGTTTGAGTGAGTGCTATTTTAAGTCAGTCAGGCTTAATCCCCAATAGTGAGAGGGCATGAAATTGATTGGGGATTATATCCTATATCGTGAGGGTTTAAATTTTGCCTGGGATCATCCCATTAAGAGTTTCGCCCATTTCACCAGATTGGGTTTGATTCCTTTCATCTGACACACACAAATCTCTGATTTCGGGTAGGATCCCATCAAAGCCCCCATCTAAATCTTGGCGCATGGGGTAAACAGTCATAGAAATTTACTATGTTTACATTTTAACAAGGTACCCTGAATGTCCTCCAAAATTAGAGTATTTGCTGCTCTGCTTATAAATGACTTTTTAGGGCTCCAATCAGCTGGTGCTCGATTTGTTATCATGACCTCCAGGACAAAGATGATAGTAAAAGACTAGTTCACCCTCTTGGAAGGAGTACAGAGGTTCATATTTGTCATTAAACCGACTTGTTTCTCTATTAGTGGTAGCAGATAGATTCTCAGAAGCCAGGGCCTGAAGTCAGAAATCTCATTGACAATACTTTGCATAGTGACTTCAGGGGCTTTGGGAGGCTTTATCAAGCATAGTCTTCACTTTAGAAGGCAACTGGGGATTTCTTCCATACAACGTTTAGGAAGGGAGGCATCTTTATAATGCGATGTCAGCTGATTCTATAGGCCAGAATTTCACTAGGTAAATATTGGGGAAAATAAGGGAGTCAGTCATAGCCATTTTTGGAGGGTTGCAGTTAGAGTACCATTCACCCGCTATAGCATTCCATTATAAGCAGGTTGGTAGGGGGTGGAAAATATCTATGTGGATCCCATCAGTTTGGCTAAATCTTTCACCAGCAACAATCAAGAATTTTCACATATAATTTAAAAAATTATGTTAGGGCACCCATGTTGAGTGATAATCCAATTATATAAAAAGATGGTAGTAGCCTTTGCCAAAGCTGAGGGTAGAGATAAAGCTTTGATCATAAATAGTTAAATGGTCCATGGCTAGAAGGAGGAACCAATAACCATTAGAGGCTTGAAGGAGAGGTCCCACAACATTAATGCTAATAGTATGGAAGGGTTTACAGGGTGGAACCACAGGATGTTGAGGTCGGGGATTAGTACAACTTGACTTTTACATACCAGGCAGGACCCTAATAAGTCCTGGAACTTTTCTCTCTCGTTGCAAACACTTTTTCAACAAATTCAATTAAAGTCTAGGTAAAGTTTGATAATCTCATTGAGGAGATTATTTGCCGCCCAATGTCAGAAAACAGTTGGTTGAGTAAAGTTAAGGGCACAGGTGTTGGCCCAACGTCAACCAAATTTCATAAATTGCCCCGGCAAGCCCAGAGGAATATATAAACTTAGTAATATAAAACTGGCGGTTTTCATTTCATCAGAAATTTTAGCTTGGCAAGCGCGTTGCAACCAGCTTATCAATATGCCACACTCCCAACCACTAAAATGGTGAAACATGGGGTGAATTTTTTCCTGGATATTTAGCAAACAGTGCTTTGGGAGATGTTTTGTGGAGATGTACACACACATTTCCAGAACGTGGTGTATGTCGCACCCCACTCCATGCCACATGGTTGGTTGGATCTTAGCTTCAAAAATAAGGAAGTGGCGGACAAAGCCGCAAAGGTGCACATAGTAGTAGACCTCCCAGATGGTCAATGGGTAGTCAAAACAAAGTGCACCCACAGGACTAAATCGAACCAAATTTTGTTACTTTTGACTTCCTGCCCACAACAGTCAAGTGCACCGTGCTCAACTACCACCTGAAGGCTGGGCTCACCAAATATGGAAAAATACAATCCTTTGAAATGCAGCGCTTTATGCTAATTCCAAACCTGTGCACAGGCAAAGCAATTGCAGTCCTAACCCCATCCACAGGGATAGAGGATTTGACTCAAATCTCTCATAACGCTTATGTCAAAATCGATGGGCAAGACGCCTATTCATTCAGGGTCAACGTGGACAGCGCGCCTCCCATCTGCACATTCTGTCACGCTTTTGGCCACAAGGCCCACACTTGCTCTATCAAGGAGGGCGTTACTCATCAAGACATTGTCTCAGATTCAATGGGCAGTGCAGAAGCCCACTATGAACTAACACTAGACACCAAAGCAGCCTTCCCATGGGGAGCTCAAGGATGCTACATTCTAGTAAAACCAGTGTCCCACAAGAGCAGAAGAAGGCCAAGCAGGCCCACAAGGCGGCATCCAAGGAGGTGGCCAAGACCACATCTGCAATCCTGCCAGCCCAGCTTCATGAGGACATCGAGACTTTCACTGCAGAAACAGCTTGTGAATCCATTGACCAATCAGATTGGGACTCTCAAGCTGTATGGGCCACCCAAGCTGAACACCTGATGGGAAAATCAGTTTCACCTGACCAATTTGCTCAAGCATCAATTGGGACTGAGTCACTTACCAACAATCCTGCCAATATTACACCTTTAAACGATGGTTCACTACAAATGCACACACCACCAAAAACTTGTCCCACAGCAGGGAAAAAAGCGAAGGCAAAAGCCATGAACCCCACTGCTAAAGCTAACCACTCCAACGTATACACTGTAGCATCAAATACCCGCAGGGCCAAGCAGCGCTATGATGAAAAAGAGAAGGCTGAAGGGTTTGGGTGCCCTTCCCCTCGCACCTAAGGTGCAATGGGGAGTGCCTTTACTTTAGGGACATTGAACATCGCTGGACTCAAGGCCTCACTGTCCCAGGCTAGTGAACTGATTTTTTTAAAAAATAATTTACCTTTGGACATCCTGGCCATTCAGAAAACCCACTGTCCGTGCAGTACTGAGGAATCATGTATAATCATGCTCCTCCCTTCCATATCCTTTTTGTCTGAGCACTGTGGGGTGCTATTTTGAGTGAACAATAATTTTGAATTTATTTGGTCAAATTATACCTAAATGGCCGCGTCCTTGTCATCTTTTCGTGGGACAATGAAGTGCATGCTATCATTAATACCTACGCCCCAACCTGTGCATGTGAACGTCGGGAATTTTTCTCAACAGTCAATTCCCTTATGATACCCCCTGACCTGTTTGTAGTTGGAGACATAAACTGCTGGATGAACCCATCCACAGACCACTGGCCCTCATCACCTACACCCCCACAGGGGCACGTTGAACTATGCATTCTCAAAGCCACCCTAGGGTGATCGATACTTTGCCGCGCCATGCCCTGCTACTCACTAACATGTTGCGCCCCCACATACACAACGGCCAGTTAAGGTCCATGACCTGCATCAACCTTATCCTCATGCCGTTGAAATTTCAAACCCAAATTTTACACTTCATCATGACAAAAATCGATAAAAACCACATGATGGTATCAATTTCCTTCTGTTTATCCAACCCAGCAGCCCAGGTGCCAAAATGGTGTAAACTTCGCTCATACAAAGTTGTGTCACCAAAATTTCCTCATGGGTGGAATCCATGACCTCAGCTCCAGAGTTTGTCGCACATTATATGAAGATCCAATTACCACCTGGTCAACCTTCAAGGTGAGAACAATCTGCCAGGCTCTCCATCTTTCCTCCTGCCACTCACGGGCTGCTTCATCAATCATTTTGTGCACACTGGCAGATTTGGACCATCTGGAGTCCAACGTCCCCGCTACTGGCTACAGAATAGCTTGGGGTCACAAGTGGGCGGAAGTGGCTGCCCACCTCAACGCACTGGTGAGACAACACAAGCATCAGGTTTGTGTTCATTATAAGGCTAAACATATTACAGCAGGTGACATGTGCCCCGCTTACTTTTTTTTTAAGTTCTTTACACTGCTCCAGAGTTTGGCCTGCACACAGGTGCAAAGGCTAGACCACAACATTGCATATAAGCCAGTCAAAGTTGTGATCAAAATACAAAACTATTACTCTAAGCAGTAGTAATCCAATATAATTCCACCAGCTGAAATGGAAAATTTTCTCAAAAGTTCACACATCCACATTATTTCCTAATTCCCAGAGTTGATGAATTTTATTACTTGGGACGAACTCTGATCCGCCATTCGTGGTGCACTGTATAGGAAATGCTCAGGTCCAGACGGCATCCCTTATGAGCTCTATAGAAGTATTTCAAAAGATTTATCCTTTTGCTACTTGCCTCTCTTAACCAATGCCTTCTGAAAACACGCCTCCTGCCTGGTGGGCAAGAGGCCTTCACTACTACATTATAAAAAAAGGGGATAAGGTGGACTTGGACAACTGGCGCCCCATTTCTCTTACTAACACAGACACAAATATCTTACTAAAATCATGGCTAACCATCTAGGGGTTGCTGCCTCTGCTCTCATTTCACCTGAACAATTCGGTTTTATACCCAAAATGTCAGTTTGGGACAATATACACACCGTAGCCAACGTCTGTCAATCCATGGCTTCTGGAGCACTTGTATTTTTAGACCTGCAGAAGGCCTATGTTAGAGTCAACTGGGAATACCTTAGAGCCTGCCTCCCCCTCGCTTCATCAATTGGGTGATGTTGCTAACGGAATCTGCCACAATGGCTGTGCGTGGCCTTGGCTTCCTCACAGATGTAGTCCGACCCCAGAGGGGACTGCGTCTAGGGGACCCACTTAGCCCAATCTTGTATAACTTCAGCCTTTACCCACTTTTTTGGAATGCGAATGCCCGCCTTACTGGGGTCCACGTGCATGGCCAAACCCCTGTCAAGATGTTGGCGTTTTCTGATGATTGTGTGGTTGGGTTGTCTAACAACCAAGATGCACGTACGATTGAAGCTATTATCCAGGCTTACTAAGGGTAAGTAATGCAGCACTCAACGCCTTCAAAACTAAAATTGTTTTACTTGGTTGGTACCAAACCCGCTGGGCCCCAGCGCCCTGCTTCCTACCCAAATTTTCAGCTAGCGCACGAGTTAGCTTGCCCTGCCTACCCCACACCGCCCCGCTTGTGCTCCCTTTTGTGCCAAGACCCACTGCTGGTCCAGTTTGCCATTTGGGCGTGTGGCTGGAGGCGGGAGGGTACGCCTCATCAATGATGGAAAAACATACCCTAGACAATGTGACAAAATGCATAGCTTCCCTCAGAGCCCGTCAGACCTCCCTTACAGGCAGGGTAGTGCTAGCCAACTCTATGCTCCTCTCTAAAGTTTGGTTTGGGGCCCACGCCATCACTTTTTCCCTGTGTTTCTTCAAGTCACTATATGCTCTTCTGCAAGGGTGTCTTTATTTTGGGCCGCCCACCCCTGGTGTGCCTGAATGTCATGTTTGGCCCTCGCCATAGTGGTGGTATGGGCCTGCTCAACTTTGAGTCCCATGCTGCAAAAATCCTTGGCACCTGGATCACTGCCATTACTAACCCTACAATCTCAGCCCAGCACTGGTCCCATGCGGCCTGCACCAACTTCTCCCATGCCCTGGGCCTCACCAATACTTCCCACCCACAATCTATGTTAAAGTACTTTGCCTCACATCCTTTGGCAGCAGGCCTACATGGGACATCGCCCCACTTCAAAAGGATCCTCCTCTTCATGCGGAGTGCTGAGTGGAGAATTCGCATTTGTGGGCACACCGCCTAGAGGGGCGTCTATTTCCTCGGTTCACCCAGGAAGTACAAGGTCTACCCATACTGAACGGAGTGATACCCATGCGACCCCATACCATGTCCAGGGTGGACTACCTGGACATGATGGACATCCCCTACCCCTTGATACCCAGAAAGCCATTTGGAAGTATGACCACCATCCTCTTCTGAAGCCACATAATGGTTCCCATGTGTGGCGCTGCTTGAGACAGGTATACATTACTTTTGAACGCTCTAACCTTTGCACTCATCCTGTGTTATGTGTGGCCAGTATGGAACACTGTTTCACCACCTGGAAAAGTGCCCTCCATATAAAGCGATATGGCGTGAGGTGCAACGTCTACTTTTCCAGGATCAGGCACAGCCCTTCAGCCTGTCTAAGGACATGTTTGCTTTATCCATGGCCTCCCCTCTTCCACCCTCCCTCTGTACCTTGGCGGTCACAATTTCTATGTGGACTATCCACACGATTGTCTTAGATGCCATCTCAAGCTCCACCCCCACCCTCCAAGAAACTGTACGCCAGTTCCAGTCGCACTTAGTGGACCACTTTTAAGCGTGGATGTTTGGATACCTCCCAACACATCGCCGCCAGTTGGTCTTATCCTGGTTCCCAGTTTGGTTCATCATCTCAGACCCCTTATTACATATGTGCTCAATAGTGGCGCAAGCCCCTGCACATGTGACCCCCTCCCTCTCTTGGCGTTCCCACTGGCAACAGAAGATAGCATTAGCTTCTCTGGGATGCCCTCCTCTCGCTGAAGTTTTGGTTTTTTTAGTGTCTTATCAGAAGTGTCCATCCCCTGGTCAGCCTTCCCCAAGTAAAATTAAAATCTAATACATCCTGGATTAAAACAAACATTCCTTCCCAGGTAGCATTGAGCCTTGATCCACAGGTAAGTTTTCTATTTTTCCGTGGCAACTTGTCAATATTTCTCTAATATGATGTCAGTATGAGGTGAGGGTCATATTTAGGGAAAACGTTTTTGATATATGAGTTTGTAGAGCTTATCATTTTTAACTGGGAGGTTCACCAATTTTTTGTTAATTCTTTTTGAAGTGTTAGGATTCGTTTTGCCATAAAAGCAATTGGGTTAAGAGGGCATAGAGTATACTCCTCAGGGTTCGTTAAAGTTAATATAGAGAGGCTGGATAAGAAATCTACATGTTGGTGGATGGCTCTGGTCAATGATAAATGGAAAAATCGTAATTTTTAAGTTTAACCCCAGTGCTAACCTCCCATCAAGATCCTTCTTTTGTTGTAGCCATTTCAAGGAAGCATGATTGGTAATTAAAGGTAAATAGTTCTCATATAAGTAGGTCTGACAATGCTTGATAGCCAGTAGGACTGCCAAGCATTTACATTCAGGGACACTATATTTGCGTTCAGCTCTGGTTAAGGACTTGAAATAGTAGGCGATGGGAGGGTCCACTAAGTTATCATTGTACTGATATAATATAGCTCCCATAGCGTTATTAAAAATCAACAAAAAGTTAAAAGGTTTTATCTAAGTTGGAAGTTAAGTACTGGTTAATGGGAGAGAGTTGTGCGTTATAGACCAAAGGCTTGCTGTAAATCTTATTTCCATTGGAAGGGTATACTCTTCTTCAATAATATACTAGAGGCTTGGAGGTGTTGGCAAAATGGGAAATACCTGGCGATAATATCACACTATCCCCATAAAACCTATAAGTCTTGCAGAGTTTTAGGAAGACATCTTAGAAATGACCATAACCATATTTATTGGATATTCCAGCTTTACCTACCTTATGACCCAAAAATTTCATTTCGCTCTGAAAGAAGGAGCATTTTGATGGCTTTATTTTTATAAGGCTTGCCGTAACTGATGAAAAACTTGCATGCTATGATCTATGTACTTGATAAATTTTCTTGAAAAAACGGTAATATTACTGAGAAAACTAGCACACACAAACGTTTCAAGTCATCTAAAAGTCCGTCCATGGCGCGTTAGAAGGTAGCATGGGCGTTAAATAACCCATGCGGCATTTTAGTGTGCTTTAATAGTCCTTCATTTAAAATGAGAGACATTTTTCATGATACTTTGGCAAAAAATTAATTTTCCAGTACCCACTGGCGAGATCCATAGCCAAAAAATAATGGGAACATGACATTAAGCGTAAGGAATTATCTATATGAAGCAATGGATAGCTATCTTTTCTTGTGTTTGAATTGAGGCGGTGATAATCCATGACAACATAGTGGCCACCTTCCTTTTTCTGAATTAATAGGAGCGTGGAAGCCCATAAGCTTTTAGAAGGCACAAGTAACCCAGCCTCCAACAGTTACTGTAACTCTAAGGCCACTTGAGCTTCCTCAACTAAAGATTTCCTGTATGGCTGAGATTTAAATGGAGGGTGATTCTTGGTCTCGATTTGGTGAATTAACCCTGGACTTTTTCCTGTAGTCACTTTGTTTCAAGAAAAATTATCGCCATACTCCTTGAGAAGGTCTTTGTTGGTCTGGAATCTTCTAGGGGTGAGATTGTTTCCAATTCTATTGTCAAAAAAGCTGTGGTGGATAGGGAATCAAATCCTAAATCTTGTAAAGGGCCAAAACAACTCACATTGCCGTTATTCTCAATAAAGTATTTTAATGTAAGCAATAGGGGAAACTGAGGGGTTTAGAAGGTATGATTCTTAAATTCCTTAATAAGATGAGATAGATTTCTCATAGGCAGGATCCAAAATGCCTGGGCAAGTCAACGCTTCTTTAATTGAAGGGTTTGGGTATCTATTTAGCTCTAAAGTTTGATTAGGATGGATGTGAATAATTATCCCTGTATCCACAATACCTTGTGAGACAGAAGTTATTTTCATAGTATTAGGGGAATATAGTGGGATCCCATCTTTGACGTCCACAGCCTCAGTAGGTAGCTTAGTTTTTCCTCTTAAGACTTAAAATTTGACTTTAAAAATGGAGGGCGGATATTTGAGAAGGCAAGTTTGTTTTTTGGGGCTTCTTTTATTTTGACTGTGAGATCATGTATTAACAAAATCTGATACCCTAGTAATTACAGGTATTTTCTCTATGGTTGATGATGCAGTTAAACTCCTGCATCAGTTGGACCACAATAAGAAACTCATAAATATCATTTTCTAATATAATAGAGGGGCTTAATTAGAAGCTTTCCAAATTGGAGAGGTAAGGCAGAATACGCCCCAATTGCCTTAGTCATCTGATTACTTTCTGAATCATATTCAGCTTCATGAATTAAGCCTAGAGTCATTTTTAATTCTTGGATAAGTTGGGAGGATATAACAAATAACTGGTAAGCCAGTGTCAATTATTGCAAAAACTTTAACCTTATGTATGTCTACCTCTACTTGAACCACCAAAGAGACAAACTGAGAATTAACACTAATAAACTTCATTGGGAATTCGTAGCAAAGCCAATGGAGCTGAAGTTATGGCCAAGTTCAGTCTGGTCAATGCAGAAGAAGGTTTTATCAGTCAGTGCTTGGCTTTCTATAGAGGAACTTGCTTTAAAAATGCTCTTTGGGTAGCTGCCCATTATAAAAAATAAGAAAGCTGAAAATTTTTTATTTCCTTTGATAGAAAGGGGTACAACGATTTCTGCAGGACACCACTAACAAATCATCCCAAGATGCTGGGCATAGAACTAGAACTAGTACAAGGGCTCTGAAGCATTTTGAATTTCGTCAGCATAGGGAGCCTCCTGATCTATATTGGCTGATCTTTTGCCAACGGATGTAGAAAGATACAAGTGTATACAATATAGTTTTTTCTCTTGCAAAAAGTGAAGAAAAATTAGGGGGTAGGCGAATCAGGAGGGGTAACCACTAGAACTTGGTGCCAAGGCTTATTATTATTAAAATTAGAGGGCCCAATGGGTTTGACCAGGTCATCAGGAATCTCCAAAATGGCTTCTTAGATATGACGGAGAGATGTCCAGTTAGGATCACCGCTTTAAGATAAAGTATAATATTAGGCATATTTCTAAACGTTGAAAATGAGGCAACAATAGCATCATCTAAAGTAAGACATTTTATGGTGACCAACAATTGAGCCTCCAGGTGAAAATGTTGAGCGAAATCAGTGATAGCTTCCACCTGTTAATACTTATCCCATAAAAGCTTACTTTAGTTGGATGAAATAAGATTGTTCCTAAATTCTTAGAGCAAAAAAGTCTTTGCGTCATCCCACGTCCAGCAATAAGTTAGATAGGGTACCATAATGTATTGAGCTACAAATCTAAGACACTTAGTTAGGTGCTTGAGCCATTTGGCGTCAGTGGCTTCTTCCTTAGCACTTTTATAACAAAATAGGAAAAAGAAGATACTCCCTTTGCCTGTTACATACTTCTCTTTGAATGGCGGTTTGAACGTGCCACTGGGGTGTTAATAGTTGAATGACATGAATTGACACTGGGGATTCATTTTCACCTGAAGAAGAACTGGTATCACTTGAGGGTTTGCGAGGGTAGAGAGAGTTTATCTTACTTTGTAAGTCGTTGAAATTTGAATATTTAATCTACCTAATCTTGGGTGTCATAAAGAGCCAACTTGGTGGCAATGAGTAGGGTTTACTGCCAATCTTTTCTTTTTAGCTTGGTAGTTGCAACAAAGTTTGAGTTGGTGTTTCTCAATGTCGAGAATTTTTTGCTCTATCCCTCATATCACAGCGGGTAATTTCGCCACAAAGTTAAAGCGTTCCTGATCCTGAGAGGTATCTGATGGAAAATTATTATTGCTCATTGCAATATAAATTGCACCGTGAACTCAAGGTAAAACTGGTAGGGAGCACCAGTTTTGTTAGGACTAAGGGGTTTAGACCACTTGTCCCTTTATTTTTAGGCCAGGAAACCCAAAGTTCCTGAGTGCTGGATACAAATTTTTACTTTCCTTGGTCAAAAAGACTTCACTCATGTAAGTATATTGAGTGGTAAATCCTTACTATTTGTTTGCCCCTAAATAATTAGAGGTAGGCCAATTTACCCTTAAATGGTGAAAAGAGCGTAACGTTTATAGCTTAAAAATCGCTATATAAGAGATCAGGGAGTTTTTCTTGGTCAATCTCCATGTATTTCAAGCTAAGATATATTCTAATTAGCAATAGGGAATTCTGCGGCATGCTGGTTACATAGGTCAAACAAGATTTTATTCCCACATGGATTAGGTTTGGACCCCATTATTAGGGGGTTTTGGGCGAGTGCTATTTAATTGGATCAGTAGGGTTGATTTCAGTATTGAGAGGGAACGGAATTGGTCAAGTATTATCCCCAATATTGTGAGGTTTAAATTCATCAGAAAGTATCCCCATAGTAGTTTTACCCATTTCATCAGATTGGGTTTGATTCCCTTCATCTGACACATACAACTCCTTGATTTGGGCAGAATACCAACAATATTCAAAATTGCTGATCACCTAGTACCTTATAAAGCTTCCTGTTTTGGACAACTGTTTTTCTATAAATCTATTGAGAAGTGCTGAACTTTCACTGGCTTATTGTCATAATTTGGGTTAGAATTTAATCAAATAAATCATTGGTCATGTCAGCCACTAAGACCACAGTGGGCAGTAAAGATAGTCCATCACCGTTTTGATGCTTTACTCTAAGTTAATGCTGAATTTCAAAGATCATAAGCCTTTAATTTCAGGACTCAGCTGGCTAACGTCCTTTGGGCTCTTTCAAATTTTGTAACCAATGTAAGGAAGCATGAGCAGTTAATACAATAAAATGAAATCCAGGATGTAAACCCAAAACTGCTTGCATGAATAAATGAATGCCAAACACTCCTTCTCTGCTAAAGTATAATTTTGTTTTTGAACACCTAATGTCTGACTATAATAAGCACTGTATGTTAAATTCTATTGTAATTAAGCTGTGATAACACTGTTTTGACGGCATTGAGATGAGCGTTTATTTTGTACAATAAATGGCTAGTAAAATCAGATAACATTAACAGCGGCGCTTGGGTAAGGTAAAGCCTATGTTTATTGAAGGCTAGCTAGCAGTAACCACTCCACTCAAAGGGTACTCCATTCTTGAGGAGGTGGAATAGTGGCTCACCTATCTTAATGAAGCTTTCTACAAACCAGTGATAGTAGCTAGACATTCTAAGAAAAACTTGCACATAGCGCTTAATAATTGGTCGTGCCATGTGCTCAATTACTTCACCCTTCAATGGATGGAGCTGTGTTAAATTTTGAGGGTCGCTTACTTGATATATAATATCCTAAAAGATTGGTATATCCCCCTTTAGTTTGGGACCACCTAGTGCAAAAAATAAAAAAATCCTAAACGTGTATTCAGGAAGAATTATGGTCAAGGATCCTCAAAATCTGGCCAGTGTCTTATGGTATATTGACTGTTTGGAAGCTCACTAGGCTTATTAAACTAAATACCTCTCTTCTGGTCAATTTTGGACTATATTTTCCCTTCATATAAAGGAACTTCTACTAAGGCAGGCAAAGGTACACGCTGAAGATTTTTGACTTGACAGCTTGTTAACACTCTTCGAGAACAGACTGATAAAAACAGGTATAAGAGAATTTAGAAAATAATCTCTATTTAAGAGATATTCTTAAATGGTAATTTTATGGGCCAGATGCTGGTATTTATACCCCTTGAGCATAACCTGGACTTATTTTGAGTATGCATTTCCTGCAAATATTTTTCATCTCAGTTTGGCTCTTAACTGATAAGATCATGAACTATTACTAGAACTACTGGTAACAAAATACTCTCAGATATGAAAGGTTTAAGGTACAAAAATTACAAAAATATGCAAAGTTGTCCTAAGGTCATCTTAATTTTGAGTTTTATTATACAGCTGATGAAATATGACTTCTGGGAAATTTGGAATAAATTTGAAGTAAATGATGTACCCATAATTATATGTAGCAGGACTCTCAATAGCACTAGGTACTCCCATGCAAGATGTCCATGTGCAAGTGCTATTGTTTTGATTTTAAGTATTGACATACAAAATTTACCAAAGGGCGAAAACTTATTGCAATGATAGAGGGGTAATATTAATGTTGTTATTGGTCCATGAGATTTTTTAGAGCAGTTTAAGAATTTATTAAGACTATTTTAAAGATATAGTTGATATTGTTCATGGTTAATTAGGCCAATTGATGAGTTATTATAAATATTTGGCCTGAATTGATGTAATGGTAATTGGCTTGAGTTATTGAAAGAGTAATTGGCCAGAGTTGATGGTTTGTTGAAGGGTTTATTTTTTAGCAACCACTAGAATCTGGCATTTCCCCCACCTAACTTAATAACAAACCTTATGATTCATGATTATCCTGCATTTATGTCGTCAGTAAGCTTTGGTTTCACCATTAATTGCCAATAGATGTAGGCCAGATCCCAAGACTTGAGATCAGCCCTAATTGAGATGGATTAGGATTCAGATCCCCTCCCCTCCTCAAAAGTGAACAGTAGTATTAAATAGTTATTTTAGATACTTTTTATGTAAATATATGTAAGGAATTGTCTTAACACTCCTGTTCCCAGCGTGGTAGTGCACAGTGCACAGGGCCAACGCTAGGGAACTAGTCACCCAAATAAACGTTACTAGAACCCAGCAGAGGGTGGCGGAGCAATAATAACATAAGCTGAGGATTGTGATTATTAGGGTAAATAACCAACCAAAACGACGTGGTGCACAGATGGAGAAGGGGTAAGCGTCCCAAGTTGGAGGAGACCTGGGCAAACCAATGGTGCAATAGGTGATAATCTTAATTATATTTGTAATGGAATGGTTAATGTAACACAAGACCTCCTCAAAGAGGTCTGCGCACAGGGTTGTCCATTATAACATTTTAATAAAAACGGAAAAATGGGGAAGTTTATAATGGAAAAGTCGACCAACAAGGAATGTTGGCCACGAAACAAAAATTTAAACAACGTCAGGGTAATTTGAGGTCTGCCAAAGCAGTCTCAAGCACCTCATTCACCAATAAGCAGACAATCCCATCCAATCAGTAGAATACACCAAAACTAACTTCACTTAATTAATTAATTGAAGTTGTACCCTAAACCAAACGTGTAATTTCATAAATGGAACGGGTCTTGAACCCCCTTTCCTCAATCAACTGAATTAACATCCTTGTTATTTTTGAATACTCATCCATTTTACTCCTGGGCTGACGCAAGGGGCTGGGCGTTAGGCACTTCACTAGTACCAACCTGGGCATATTTGGCTTGTACCCAGCGTTGGTCTAATGTGTGCTTGAGGTCAGGGAGGGCCTGAAGTTTCACATTCTGGGCCTTCTGCCACCCCACCTTATCCTTGGGGTTGGTGCCCACTATCATGGCATTTAACTATGACAATGATATATATTATTAGTAGTTTAATTTTTCTTTTCTTTTTTATTATGTTTTGAAATGTCATTATTATATTTGTATGTTTTTATTAATTGGCCAACTTATTGAACCTTATAAATTTTGCACGGGCAAGGTTGTATATATGGTCAGTATTAACATCCCTGATTTTATATATGAATTGTGATGTTTTCTTAATTACTTCCTATGAGCAATCCAGATGGAATCTAACTTTTGCATTCAGCCTGATCTGTCAGGGTTGCAAAATAAACCTCATTGATTACTTTAAGATTGGCCAATTTTTTAGCAATTTTCCATAACCTTTTTGTGTCTGGCCTTGTTCATGGTAAAACTGTTGACAAAGGCTTGAGCTTTAAATTTGATTATGGTATGCACAAGTTTCATACATCCTAAGGATAGTTTTTATTGCCAGATCTTCTAGAATTAAGTATAGTAGCGATGGTAGGGCTAAATGTCTCCCATATAATATCTGAAAAGGTGACATCCTGGTAGCTTAATGGTAGGAGATGCTTTAGACAAATATGGACTTAATCAAGTAGGTACTCCATTCAGATAGTTTGGTTGAAGTTAATTTCCTGATGATATTCACCATCGTCCCAATTTCTCTCTCAACCATATTGTTGGTTTCAGGATGATAGGAAGCAGAAGCATGGCTCATACTCCAATTATTTATTTGAGCTTGGCGAGGACATGGGCGGTGACATTTTCCCCTATCTGTAAGAACATCTGGGGATATCCATGCTTGTGGAGGATTTTTTAAGGACGAACTTGGATGTAGTTGCTGCTCCTGGTTCCCAAATAGCCTTGATTTTGACCCTTTTGTTATTAGTTGATAGCTATTAAATTGTACTTGGCCTTCAAATTGCTTTTTAGAAAGATATGACAACATCAATAGATATGGTATGCCAGGCAAACTTGTGCCAAACAAACTTATTAGATTTGCTTTTTTGGAACAGTTTTTGCCTTGAGACTCTGCACAACACTCTAGCGTTTCCTGAACGTCAAAGTGTATTGACTATTAATAGTAGAATTGCTTTAGATGCTCTTTTGTCTTCTTAAATCCATCAAGCCTTATTGACTTATAAAATCAAAATGATGTTTGTTTGGGCTGATGTTCTCAGCAAATAAGCCTTTTCCTTTGTTGGTCTTGTAAAGTGTCCCATTTTTATAAGTTAAATCTTGTCATAGGTCAGATATAATTTTTTGACAGTTTTGGGTTCATCTTGGTACTCTCCACTGATCATCATTTTAAAAAACTCATCAGCAGCCAGATTAAGTGTTACAATAGTGGGCAGTCAGGATAGGCAGTCATTGTTTTGATGCTTTACCAGCTTGATGCTCAATCATGTAGTTGTAGTCTTGAAGTGTGGGATCCACCGACAGATGCCACAAATAATTTATCAAAGTGAGAAATCTATTTTTTGATAAAAGTAATAGATACCACTTTGTTAGAGTTTTTTTATGTTTTCTATTGTTAAGCAGGGCCAAAACCAAAAAAGGTCCTTTTCTTGATACTAGATTTTCCTATTTAAACTAGTTCAGATTTTGAGACCATGGGTATTCAAAAAAAAAAAAGTATACAAAGCTGAGTTATCTAAATTAGGAAATATAGGCTTTCAGCTATTAGATCGAGGATAAATATTTTGAGGCAAAACTGACCCATGTGGTATTGATTTGATGAATTGTATCCAATCACCAGCAAGTAAAATTTTTCACCTTGGCGGTGGTCAGACTCATGTGGTAATGATTGGTTAGTTTTTACCCTATCATCATTGAATAAAATCTTTGCACCTCAGCGGTGGCCATACTTGAGTGGTAATGATTGGTTAATTTTTACTCTATCAATGTCAAGTAAAATCTTCTCACCTCAGAAGGGTTCAGATCCAAGTGGTAATGATTTGTTAATTTGCACCCAATCATTGACAGGTAAAATCTTCTCACCTCACGGAGGTTCAGATCTATGCAATATTGAACACCTCAAATTCAGCTGAGAAGTCAGAGTAATCCTATTATTAGTTATTACCTTATTATGCCAATTTTGGTTATAATCCTTATTTTTCCAATATTCAGGATTCCACTGAGAATCCACCAAGGTCTTTTTGCCATTGGTACTCATATCGTTGATTACCACAATTTTATTTGAATATTGGGCAGGAGATGGGCCAAACATGGTAGCAGATTCAGGAGCACTCATACCTCCAACATTCTTTCTCCTAAGTCAAGAAAGTGAATGTCTGACATGAAGCTTTAACACCAGGTGGGCTAGTCGGCCCTCAGGCTCCCTTTAGTTGTTCAGCCATCTTAGTGATGCATGATTGGTAACAACTTTGAAGTAAATTCCAAGTAGATAGATCCAAAATTGCTTACAAGCACATATGACTGCCAAGCATTAATGTTCTGTCACCGTATTCTCCTCTTAAGAATATTTTAAGGTCCAACTAGCAAAGAAAACTTGATGTTCTTCGCCTTCCTCCCCAATATGAGATAATAGGCTCCAACTGCTATTAGTGATGCATCAGTTTAAATGGTAAATTCCCAATCAAAAACTGGATACCAGAAGATGGGGCCTATTAATAGTGCTAATTGGAGCTAATTAAATACAAATTGACAATACAGATTCCAGCTGAATGTGACCTTATCCTTGAGTAGATAAAAGAGAGGTTATTTAAGCTGTGCAAGATTTTCATTAATTTGGTCAAGGTAACTGATCATCCCTAGGAATACTTAATTATTGCACTTGTATTTGAGCCATTTCGTTTTGGAGATGGAATTTAACTTAAAGGGTTGGGGATGAAGTCCTACTTTATCAATTACAAAGCAAAGATATTCCAGCTGATCTTTAAGGGACTGGCACTTTCAAGGATTAATTTCTTTAGTTTGCAGCTGCTAGCCCTCTGAAATCCTCCTCTAAATGTTCAAGGTGCCATCAAAAGTGCAGCTGAAAACATTAATATCAATAATGTACAGTAGTACACATGACAACTTTAAATCTCACAGAATTGTATATGGCTCTCTGGATGTCAGATGCAGCATTGCAGAATCCCTGAGGCATTCTTATAAGCTAAAATAAGCCCTCTTGAGTTATAATTGCACATTTTTGCGCTCCTCTTTGGGCATATCTACTTTCCAATACACATAGACAGGGTCCATAGCCAAGAAGAACTTCATATTTTGGCTCTCAGGGATTTGTCAATCTTTGGCAGAGGTATGTGTCCTTTTTTGTGATGTTGTTCAATTTCCTGTAATCAATGGTACCTGAATTGCTTGTATCCTTATTTTTTGCTACTAGAATCGGTGCAGCTCAAGGACTTTTTTAAAGGCACTAACATGCCACAATCAAGGAGTTCTTTACTCTCCTTAAAACAGTTTCTAATGATGTACCTGAGCATCTAATCATGCTTAATCAAGTAGTTTATGATCTCTGGTATAAATAGTGTGGACGACATCTTTAGCACATCCTAGGTCAAAATCATGTGTGCAAACTTCCCAATATAATAAAATGTAATTTTTAAAATTTTATTTGGGGAAGGCTGACCATAAGATGGACACTTCTGATATGTAAAAAAGAACTAATATAAGCAAGAGTCACCCCAGAGTAGCTAATGCTGTCTCCTGCTGCCATCAGGAACGCCAATTAAAGGAAGGAAGTACCATGAGCAGAGGCTTGCGCCACTATGGAGCATGTATGAAGGAAAGGGTCTGAAGTGATAAACCAAACTGGAAACCAGGATGAGACCAACTGTCATTGACAGGATTGTAAAAACTTAAACAACCATGCTTGAAAGTGGTTCATGAGGTGTGATTGTAATCAGCGTACAGCTTCCTGGAGGGTGGGAGTAGAGCGTGAAATGGCACCCATGACAACCATGTGGATAGTCCACATTGCAATTGCTACCACTAAAGCTCAGAGGGAAAGTTGTATAGGAGAATTCAAGGACAAAGCGAAGATGTACTTAGATAAACTGTAGGCTGTGTTTGATCCTGGAAAAAGAGACGTTAAACTTCAAGCCAGATCACTTTTGTTGGAGGGCACTCTTCCAGGCGGTGGACTAAAGTCTCAAGTTGTCCACACAACACATGAGGAGTGTGATGCATTGGATCACATGGCAGTATGGTATACCCATTTCAAGCAGCGCCACACATGGGAACAAACATGCAGCTGCAAAAGAGGGCGATGGGCGTACTTCCAGATGTCTTTCTGGGTTTCTAGAAAGCATGTGATGTCCAACATGCCCAGATAATTCACCATGGCCATGATAGGGGACATCCTTGGTCTCAATTTTTTCATAAGGGGTTGGCCTTGTACTTCCTGTGTGAAGCGGGGAGTGAGGCGACCCATCTGGGCGGTGTTCCCACTGATGCAAATTCTCCACTCAGCGCTCCACATAGAGAGGAGATTTCATTTGAAGTGGAGCGACATCCCATATGGGCCCACTGAAGAGGGATGTGAGTCAAGATATTTTAACAGAGATTGGGGGTGGGTAGGATTGCTTAGGCCCAGGGCGCGGGAGAAATTGGAGTGGGCTGTGCATGACCAGTGTTGGGTGTGGAGTGCGGGTTTGTGACTGCAGCGATCCAGGTGCCAAATATTTTGGCCGCATGGGCCTCAAAGTTGAGCAGGCCCATACTGACACAATGGTGAGGGCCAAATAAGACATCCAGGCGCACTGGCGGTGGGCGGCCTAACCAAAGCCACCTTTTAAGGAGGGCATATAACAAGGTGAAGAAAGATGGGAAAGAGCGATATCATGGGCCACAAACCAAAATTTAGATAGAGTATAGAGTTGGCAAGCACAACTCTGCCTGTGAGGAAGTTTGTTTGGCTCTGAGGGAGGCGATGTGTTTTGTGACATTGTCCAATATAGGGCGCTCCATCACCAATAAGGCGTACCCTCCCGCCTCCAGCCACACGCCCAAATGGAAAACTGGACCAGCAGTGGGTCTTGGCACAAAAGGGAGCACAAGTGGGGCGGTTTGGGGTGGGCAGGGAAAGCGAACCCATGAGCTAGCTGCTAAAGCAAGAAGGAAAAGGGGTACTGATGACCAGCGGGATTGTAAACGCCCAAGGAGAATGATTTCGGTTTTGGAGGCGTTAAGCGCAGCATTACTTACCCTGGAGTAAACCTGGATAGTATCTGCAAACGCACATGCATCTTGGTTGTTAGACACCCCAACCACACAATCATCAGTAAACGTCAACATCTTAACTGGTGCTTAGCCTTACACATGGCACCAGCAATGCGGGCATTCACATTGCGCAAAATTGGGTCAAGACTGAAGTTATATAAGGGTGGGATCAAAGGGTCCCTTTGGCGGAGTCCCCTTTGAGGGTGAACTAAATCAGTGAGGAATACAGGGCTACACACAGCCATTGTGGCGGATTCCGTAAACAACATCACCCAATTAATGAACTGATGGGGGAGGTGGAACTTGTGGATGCAGGCTTTGAGGTAATCCCAATGACTCTATCATAAGCCTTCTGAAAGTTTAAAAAAACAAATGCTCCAGTAGCCGTGGATTGGCAGACGTTGGCTACAGTTTGTATGTTGTCACAATTAGATAGCTTGGGAATGAAACCAAACTGCCCAGAGAAAATGAGATCAGAGGCAACTTTCCTTAGGCGGTTGGCCATAATTTTACTAAATAATTTAGTATCTGTGTTAGTAAGTGAAATGGGGCGCCAGTTAGACAAGCCCAGATTATCCCCTTTGTTATACAGCTTTCTTGTGAAAGCCTCTTGGCCCCCCAGAAGGTGGCGCGTTTCTAGAAAGCACTAGTTCATTGAGGCAAGCAGCAAAAAGGAGAAAAAATTAAAAATATTTCTTGTAGAACTCATAAGAAATTTATGTTTGGACCTTGAATTTCCTGTATGTTGCACCACAAACGGCATACCAGAGTTTGTTCATAGAAATTAAAATTCATCAACTCCTGATAACAGGAAATAGTGTGGATATGTGCGCTTTTGAGGAATTCAGCAACTTTAACTGTTCAAATGGATTGGAGAAATACAATTTGGAGAAATAACTTTAGAATTCGATTGCCACTTCAGCTGGAGTTTCTGTGATGGAGTGGTCTGGCTGCCTCAACTGTTTGAAGGCCAAGCTCTGTTGCAGTGCAAAATTTTTTGGAATATAGGCAGAGCATGTGTCACCTGCCACTATATTTTTTACTTTAAACTGAACACGCATGTAATATTTGTGTTGCCTTACCAGTGCGTTGAGGTGAATGGACACCTCTGCCCACTTGCAACCCCAATCTGGGCTGTAGCCTGCAGCAGGGTCATTAAATTTCAGGTGGTCCATTTCTGCAAGAATGCGCAAAATGCCTGCCAAGGCAGCCTGAGAGTGACACAATGAGATATGGCATGCCTGGTGGATGGTGTTTGCTTTGAAGTTAGACCAGCTTGAAAGTGGATTCACATAGAGTGGTGTGGTGAACTCTGGTGCTGAGGTTTTTTTAGTACTAGATGGTCCCAACCTGAGGGGGGGATTCATCGATGTTCTGGTGCTGAGGTTTTGGTGTCCACCCATGAGGAATCAGGGCGACATGAGCTTGGCTGGGCGAAGTTTGCACCACTTTTTTGCTTTTGCTGCTGGGTGCGACAAAGAGAAGAAAATTGAAACTAACTGTGGTTAATGAATAATTGTTCGTTGTCATAAAGTGTGCAACCTGAGACCAAAATTAATGGGATAAGAATAGGGTCAACGCAGACCATCGACCTCATCTGACTGCTGTGCACATGGGGACAAGACATGTTGGGGATCAGTGGTGCATGTTTAGGTAGGGTATCAAACAGCCCCTTAGTGGCTTTTAATAACGCGTTTTTCTACATGCCCCTGTGGGGGGGGCAGGCGCCAAAGACCAGCAGTTCATATCGCCCACCACAAACAAGTCAGGGGGAACCATGATGGAAGTAACGTCCAAGAGGACTTTTGGTGAACCTATTCAAAGGTTGGGGCATAAATATTGATGACACCGTGCATTTTTTCATCCCACAAAAAGGACACAACAAGCACACGGACATTGAGGTATGAATTTGTAAAAAATAAATTTAAAATTAATGTTCACTCAAAATGGCACCTCACAGTGCTCAGACCAAAATGAAAGGGAAGGGAAGAGCATGGATTTCCATGATTCCTCAGCACCATATGGACAATGGGTTTCCTGAATGGCCAGGATGTCCACAGGAAAATTATTTTTTAAAATATCAGTTTCCTAGCCTGGGATGGTGAGGCAATGATTTAGCTATGTTAACATGTTGAGTGTCACGTCAGTCACAAGTGACTGACACTGAAAATTCCGTTTAGGCTGCGTCAACCATTGGTGACTGATGTTGAACTCATCGTGTTAATGATATAATCCTGTAATAAATAAAAAGTAAGTAAATTTTAAATAAAATATCAATAAATACTTAAAATAATGTAATTATTTAGTTTTATATCATATTTTACACTGTCAGTCACCAGTGGTTGACAAATACTGAACAAAATGTTAGTGTTAATCACTGGTGACTGTTATGGCACTCAACGTATTAAACATCCCGATTGTGAAGGCTCCCCCTATTGCACCTTAGGCGCAAGGGGAAGGCCCCCCTTGGTCTCCCTTTGCCACTCTCTCAGCAGCAGATGCCCGCATATAGTGCTTTTTTGACATACACGTCCTTAAGGGACTCTGACACTTTGGATGTAGGTGTGGTTTTATTTGTTCTTTTTTGTTGATTTGGTACAAATTTTTGCATTGCTGTGCTCCTGCGGTGCATCATTGCAGGTCAGCAAAAATTTGGGAGGGAAATTAGTGGGAGAATTGGTTTTGATTGAGGCTTGATAACATTGCTTAGTTGGACTGACTCACCCATCAGGTCATCATGTTGTTTGGCCTAATCTGATTGGTGGATGGATTATAAGCAACCTCAGCAGCAAATAACTTATGTCATCCTGGCTCTGGGCAGGCAGGATCACAGATACTGCCATGGCCACTGCCTTGAACACTTCCATGCAGGCCTGCTTGCCTTCTTAAACTCCTGAGGGGACGCAGGTTTGACATGATATATCAACCCTGCACGCCCCATGGGAAGGCAGCGTCAGTGTCAATGACCAGTTCATAGTGGGTTTCTGCACATCTCGTTGCTTCAGGTATGATTTTATTTTGTGTGATGCCCTCCTTGGCTGGGCAGTGTGGGCCTTGTGGCCAAAAGCAAAACAAAAGGTTCAGATAGGGGACGCGCTATCCACAGTGACACAGAACGGGCAGTATTCTCGCCCATCAAAGAAAACAAATGCAGTGTGGGGGACTATGTCAAATCTTCTGCAATGACTGCAGATGGGGTGATCACAGCAATTGCTTTGCCCGTGCACAGGTCCAGCATGAGCATAGAGCTTTGCATCTTGAAGGATTAGATTTCCCATATGTCTTAAGCTCAGCCATTAGGTGGTGCTCCAGAACTGTGTGCTTAATAGTGGTGGGGAGGAAGTCGAATGTAACATTTTTTATTTTATTTGATACAATGAGTGCAATTCTTCTTGACCACCTGTTGGCTGTCCAGGAGGTCTACCACCTCATGCACCTGTGCGGCTTCTTCCACTGCTTGTTTAGTTTTAGAACCTGAGATCCAACTAACCTTGGGCATGAAGTGCGGTGTAACATATACTGCGTTCAGGAAATGTTTTTTCACATCTCCACAGAACTTTTCCTAAAGCGCATTTGTTGGATATTCAGGAATACTTGAACCCCGTGCTCCACTGATGACAGGGGATGGGAATGCAAAGTATTGATAAACTGGTTACACTTCACTTACCAGGCTAAACTCTCCAGGAAAATACTAAATGTCAGTTTTTTATTCTTTTTATCAAGGCCGCTAGTGTTGCTGGTGCATTTATGGAATTTTTATGGTGCGTGGCCAGCACCTGTGCCCTTTACTTTGCACGCCCAACTTCTACCTGACATTGGGTACACACTAATCTCTTCGAAGAGATTATCAAACTTACCTAGTCTTGAATCAAATATGTTGCAAAAGTGATTTCAACAAGAGGTAAAATTTACTCCAATCCCCCAATATTTAGAGGCAACCCCTGAGCTTGTCTCTTCTTAAAGCTGATCAAGTTTCTTAAATTGGCCATAGGGACAACATTGTTAATGCTAATTAGGTCCTTTTTGGGAAGCCCTAGATTTAACAAAAGTTTTAAACTTGTGAAGTAAGTTAATTCTCATGGTGGGGAAAATATGCATAAAGGCAATTCTTTGATGTCACTTGATGGTAAAAGGATAATTTTGTGGTTTGCACATAAAATTTGAATTTTTCCATGGCCAGGAATAATGATACTAGGTGCGATTTTTGGCTTAAATTTAAGATTTGGATCATGGTGATATGCTTTGCCAAAAAGTCCTTCTGGTTTTGATCTACATACAGTTGAAACGATCATTTAAACTCCTGATGATATAGTAATGTTCTGAATTGACCAAAGAGGGATGCCCTTTGACTCATTAATTTGGGTGGTGGTGGCTTTATCTTTAATTGTGCTTTGATGTACTCAATAAGGACTACTTCATCTGTATAGGCCTTATTTATGAATAGGCTTAGCTTCTTTATCTCAAATGCTCCATATTTATAGTAAACTGGAATAGCCTAGCTAAGAATGGTGAGAGTATCATCTTTGTGTTTTGTAACTACTCCAAATCTTATCAAAGAATGAGTACTTATTAGGATATCATATTTAATATTTGGCAATACTATGGAAGGTTGTCACTATAATAGAATTGAATCTCAGAGGTAGGGTACTGTATGCACCAAGCAATTTAGATTGTATGTGCTCCTGCTTTGCCATATTCCTGACAGTGAGAAACATTGGGCGCAAGATCAGCTTTTTTAATTGATTTTGTACTGCATATATTGATAGGGTCTCCCTTTATTAACAATGGCCTGAACTTGGACATAGTTTACTGCTATATCCACATATTTACATTCATAGTACTTTTTAGAGGTATTTAACGTGTAGATACTATGATTTCTTTTCTACTTCCATATGTTATTTCAGACTTGAGCAGATATCAGGGAATTATCTGATAAGATCTTCATTGGAATGGCTACTTGTACATTGTAAAGTGAAGGTAGGTCAGTTGAAAATTCAGGTTGGAGGTCCAAACCCTGATCAATAGTCTGCTTTGCATAAGGTTTAAATACTTCTGCTTGGGCTTCGTTGGTAATTTTTTAAATGTTTTGTTGCTTTTCTTTTAGCCCGAGTAGTAACCATAAGGACATATTTAGAAACAATATGGTGAAGCTATATTTGGTAACATCATCAGCTTAAATAACTCACCAGGGTCAGGTGGAATGATTTTAGTGAACATTTGTAGAGTTAAAGCTTTCCAATTCTACCCCACCTGCTCTTTTAACGCCTCTTCATTGCTGTTAATTTCTAGAGTAACATTGACCCTAAGCTTTTTGTATGACCGTCTGTAGCATTAGCTAGCAAAATGTCCTTTTCAACCACAGTTGTGGCATGTAATCGGCATTGGCTGCTGTTTTTGCTCAAATTTTTAGTTTGTAGTTTTGGAATTTTCTATTGGTTGGACATACTATTATTTCATGAGCCCAAAAATCGGAGTTTTTCTGGTCATTGGGCCAATTAGGAGCATCAAAACTATGGGAACAACTCTTTTCAAGTAATTGGTAAGCTCTTGAGTTTCCATTAAGTAATGGATTCTGGTATAATGACATGGTGTACGTCAAAAAAGGCATGACTGCGTGATTTATTGCAATTTTAGTGTTAAACTCAGTCATTACTTACACCCAAGCAAGACTTGTGACTCATGAGAAAATCTTTCAGCAAAGTTCTTAGTCTCATTCTGCTTGAAACTGATATTAAGAAGCTCAGGTTTTCAGGCTGATAATTTTTAGGCCCTTCAAATTAATTTATCACCATGATCTTGCCATCCATATAGGACAAATTGTCACCCAAATAGGGCATAACATAATCACAACTTTAGATATCAAGTGAGCTGATTAATAATGATCCTATTTCATGGTCTAATTCTCCCACCCATTTGTTTTTTAAATAGCTTGAGAAATGAGTGAACGTTCCCATCCTATCAAACTTTGGCAACTTCAGAGGTTTGAAATCATCTCGCCTTGTTTTTGGGGACAGGCGTTACACTTCTTCTAGTACATGAGCATCTTGGTGAAACCTCAGATAAAATCATCCCACTTTCCCGTCAGGGAGTATCTAGAGTCAGGATTGATGCCAGAACTTTAGGAATAGGATGGATGTTCAAAAATCAGTTTCTGCATCAGTATCAATTCGTGATGACTCAATACATATTTTTTCAAAATGCTAGATTCCAAAACTTTATTTTGGCCCATATTTGCTTTTTCCAAGTCATTTTTTTTGGCCGAATGAACAGAGCTTTTCTAAATTTCCATTGTCTGATCTGGGTGATCACTGGCAACTTTTCTTTTTGAAGAATTTGACTCCTTTTTTAGGGTTATCGTGTTTCTTTAAATAAAACTTGACTTGATGTTATGCATTTGATAGCTTCAGCCATACTGTCTACTCAGGATTTAAAGTTAATAATTGCATTATGAGTTATCAACTCCCCTGAGTAATTGCAGCGTTTCTGACCTGAAATCTTGACACAACAGTTCAAATTTGAAAATCTTCTTTGAACTGAGCAACCTCCTCATCCCTATTTAAACATCTGGCAATGCCACAAGATCATTGATATTCTTGATTATAATACTCTAACTTAGTTAAACATACTCCTCAAAGTGAAAGTGCTTTATATTTTAGTCCAGGTGCTCTCTTTGTGCTGAAGTAGCCTGTGTATTGAATCATTATGTAAGAGCTAATAGTAAATTTGAAGAGTTGCCAGCTTGTGATAGTGGGTATTTAAGTTTTGCTACCATTCATGTGATAACCCATTGTGAGTCTAAATTCCACAGAGATCTTCAGGAATCCTGCACTTAATAGCTCCTCAAGGGTGCTTAATCTTTGGTAAACTTCATTACAAGTCCTGTATTATCCATGATTGGTTTTTTGAACTTTGGTAAAAAATTAATTTGATTTACTAGTAGATCATTTTATGAAGGTTGTTCTTCCCCTTGTACATGGTAGATTTTCATGAGTTCTAGATTTTTAAACAATAATAGTTCGGTGTATGTTTTATTGAGGGCTGTATAAAGATAATTAGGAATTCATTAATTTCTTGACGGTTTATGAGACGTCTGGAAAGAGCTGCTATGGTTGCATCATGTAATTAATGTACATCTCCATCTTGGGTGTCTTATCATTGAGATAGTATAACAGGCCAAAAGAGGAATCAATTTGTGATGTACTAATACTAAATCCAAGATATAGAGTTCAAGAATGGCTTAACTTTTAAAGTTGCAAATTCAATTGATCTTGTTGCATCAACATGAGCTCCCCCCACTGTGTAAGATCCAGGGAGTAAGAGGTACCCACATTGGAGCCATTGCGGCTGGTACTAAAAATCAAAGATTTCCTTGTCTGGGACCATCTAGTACTAAAAAAAGATTTCCTTGTCACTACCTTCCATATCGTTATTGCTATCTATTCTGACTGAATCTGCAAGTAACTGGTCATATGGTTCCATTTCAGAGAGTGTCACCTATTTTTAGTGAGCAACGGTTGTTAAATTAATAAGAATTGCTCTCATGATAAATAGAATTCTGCACATATATTTAGGAAGAAGTTCAGCTGAAGTTCCTCAATATTTCACCAGTGTTTTATGGTATATCAACTGTTTGGAAGCTCAATAGGACTTTTAGGTAAATACGACTCTTCTGGTCAACTTTTAGCTATATTTTCCCTTATTCAGAAACTTCAGCTGAGGCAGGCAAAGTTAAAATCTGTAGATTTCTGACTTAACAGCTTGTTGAAACTCTTCAAGAACAGACTCTGACTAAAACCAGGTAAAAGAGAATAAAGAAAATACATCTTTATTTAAGAAATATTCTTAAACGATAATTTCATCAGGCCAGGCGCTGGTATTTATATCCCTAGGGAATATCCTGCCAACATTTTGAGCATTTAATTTCTTAGAATATTATTTTCTACCTTAGTTTGGCTCTAAAACTGATATTATCATGAACTATTACTAAGACTATTAGTGGCATAATACTCTTATAATTGGGAAGGTTTCAGGTACAAAAATAACAACAGGTATGTGCAAAATTGTTCTAAGGACATCCTGATTTGAGTTTTATCATACAGCTGATGAAATATGACTTCTGGGAAATTCGGAATTAATTTCAAGTAAATGATGTACCCATAATTAGGATGTTGGCAGGCCTCTTAATAGCACTAGTACTCCCATTCAAGATGTCCATGTGCAAGTGATATTGTTTTAATTATAAGTATTGACATACATAATTTGCCAAAGGGTGAAAAACTGATTGCAATAATTTGAGGGGCAATCTTAATGTGGTTACTTGTCCATGGGATTATTTTAGAGCTATTTAGGAATTAATCCCTAGACAATTTATTGAATATTAGTGGATTATATGCATTGCTAATCAGGACCAATTGCCAAGTTGTCATATGTATCTATGCCTAAGTTGATTTAAAGGTAATTGGCCTGAGTTGTTGAAATTGTATATGGCCTGATTTGATTTAAAGATAAATTAGTCTGAGTTGAAGAAAGGGTAATCAGCCTGAGTTGATGGTTTGTCAAAGGGTTTATCTTTGAGTCAACCACCAAAAACTGTCAGGCCGCAAGCCATGTGTCAGAAAATCGCTTTTTACAGCAATAGTGAGCTCTTCTGGACAACAGGCCAACCAGTATGGAGACTGGCTGAATCTTGTCATTTCACCTTAGGTAACAGAGTCAGCAGTGCTGGATGACACCTCAGCATGTCACCCTCACCATTTGCGGATCCCCCAGCCTAAACCTCAATCAAGAAGAAAACATAAACTTATAATAAAAGGGAGAATAGGCAAAGGGAGATATCTATTGAAGGGGAAGCACCAGACATATATATGTACAAATGGGCTACTGCGTCCCTACTGATCTATTGACTCATTGCTGGTCCTTCCATTTAACCACTCTCTCTTACCCTGTACTTCTCACCTATCCTGGCGTTGACCCTCTTGCCCAATCTTTTCTGATATCCAAATATTAGTTTTGGCTCATCCTCGGCCTTCAGTCACTGGTGAGCTGTATATTTATTTAATATAAATTTAATATTGAATTGGATTTGACTTAGTAAATATGCGCCAGAAACATAATCGCCATTTGGTAAGCTTGGAGTAACCTAGCTTCTTTCCAACAACACATCTCAACTCTTTGTAGTTAATTATTTGGGGAATTCACTTACTCAGGTGATAGTTAAATATATATATGAGACTCCAGAAACAACTTCAGCCACCTCAATATTAGATCCTCAGCTTCCTCCAGCATTTAGTTATCAAATTTAATTTGGATCATCATTAGCTACTAGTTTTCAGTGCTCCATAAATCTAAATTATTCAGAGATTGGCTCCGCTCAATCCTAACATTGCAACTTGCCAGAATACTGATTCAGCTCAATTTACATGGAAAGAAATTATCAAGCAATAACCTACTAAATCACAAACTAGTTGATAAGCCATTTTTTGCTGGGATTGGCATATCTTATCCTAAATAACAAAAATCATTGGTGGAATCAATTTGGTTATAATTCTGACGCCATGTTTGTCAATGACAAACCTCAAATGTTTTAGCTTTAGAAAAAAATTATACTTATATGGCTTGATATTTAAATCAGCCTTAGCAAGCCAGCGGTAAGTTTCCTCAAGGTGTTTCAAATGATCTATAAAAGTTTTGGAAAACCTAAAGATGTTAACTAAATAAACAGAACGTAGAATTTTTTCAATCACCAAGGATGCTATCCATAGCCCTCTGAAAGGTCACTGGGGGCATTTCACAGCCCTTGCAGCATTCTCGTAGGCTGTTAGAGGCCCTGGGCCATAATCAGGGCTCATTTTTCCTGCTCCTCCTTGGGCTGCTCTATTTGCAAATAACCAGAAATTTATCCATCACTGAAAATACTGCACTCCGCCCAAGAAAAATAGCACATTGTCAATTCATGGTAAAGGATAACAGTCATTTTTGATGATAATATTAAGCTTCTAATAGTCTGTTACCACGCAATTTGAACCATCCTAATTCTCAATGATCATTACTGGGGAGGCCCAAGGGATTTTAGAGTTCACTAATATCCCGTGTTGCACATGCTGAGTAATTAAAATTGATGACTTCATTCTCTGCCTTGGAACACCTAATCAGATGAAGGCATTTTGGTGGATGGTGTTATAAAATCAGCAGAATCGTTGAAATATGCCAAAGGGGTTTTTCACAGGGTTAAGACCATTGAGCAATAGGACTGACAATATGAAGATCGTCGTCCTTGAACACGCAATAAAATTTCAGTAAATTATAAAGCAATTGCCCGATGACACTTCTTTATTTTTATCTAATATTTTGAGCGGATCCTTCCTGGTCTGCTCACACTCCTCTTTTACCAACCTCCCCATCTTCTATCATCTGATATCGCTTATATCTCAGCAACTTTGGCCAATGTTGACCCTTAGCTTAGACTATTTGTTCCGCCATATTCTTATAAGTTCCAGCAGATCTTCATTCATAAAATCACGATTGCCTAATTTGAGGCGATTTACCAACTATTCATTATATATCAACAACTCCCAATTGCCTCAATCAAAAGCAATTCAATTCTCATCCATCATCACTCAATATTGCTTCATCCTAAGCGCTTGAATAACTTTAACTCATATCATATTTTTCAGAATCTTCCCATTCCGCCGTAATGACTTAGGGATTATCGTCTATTCATATCAGAATCACAACATTATCCCCCTTGAATGGACAATGAGGCTCCTATTGCTTATACGCTTAAAGAAACTTTGCATGCACTCGGTTTATAATCCTGCCCCTTGCAGGGTCCTTGATGGTATAGGCGTCAACACCCATCTGCTCAATAACTTCAAATGAGCCAATACAGATACTGGCCAACTTGTGCTTCCACCTGATCCTGTGCTGATCATGGAATCAAACCATGTCCTCATCTTTAAACTGGGCTAGCCCACACCACCGTACCTAATTGACAACCTGATTCTTTATCTTCTTGGCTAAGCTGAATGAGTTCACTTTGGTTTTCAATTTGATTAGAGTATCAGCAAGCGTTGTCAGATAGCATTGTGGGTCCATTCCGCCAGTATCTTCCACACAGGCATAGAGCAGCACCAGAGAGCAGGGTGTCTTCCATACAGCAATTGAAAGGGACTATCACTCATGGCGGAATGATAGCTGATGCTATATGTGAAGACAGCGGTGGACAGGAGGGTACTCCAATATGAAGTTTGATCCACCTTTTAGTTTATAGAGTATATTCACTAAAGTCCCATTGACTCACGCAACCATCCCATTAGACTCAGGGTAGTACAGGGTCATTAGAACCCTGCGGATGGACATGAGTTTGTTCAACTATGCAGGATGTGGGAAGTGAAGTTAGTTCTGTTATTGGTAAGGAGGAACTAAGGGCAAACATGCCACTGGATAGTATATTCCATTTAGAACTTGGCCACTGTGACCACCCCTAAAACTTATATCACCCTTGCTTCAACCCACCTGATAAAGTGGTTGATCACAACCAGAATGTACTTTGATCAGTTGGCTCCCATTGGCAGAGGGCCAACTACATCAAGGGAAAACGTATTCCAAGTAAAGTGTGGTTTCACCAACTGGTACGAGGTCTTCTGGTGGAATAGATTTTCCACTTGGCACTGGTGGCAGCAGGATATTGTTTCCAACACGCCAAAGTTCATTATTTCCCAATAATAGCGAGGGCGCAACAATTCTAATGACTTGTGCACTCCACCATGTCCAATTTCCCTATGTGTGCTAATGATAATGTTAGTCCATGCTAAGGGTCACAGGAAGTCACTGTGGAATTGCCAATCCGCTTGTACACCTCTCCATTCCATTAAAATGTATTATCTCATATTTCATTCAATGCTTCTATGACTTGGGGTGGTTCATTGTCATAGGTTCCACTGAGCATTTTATCATACATAACGTCACTCAGATCTGCTGTGACAACCACTGTTGGTAATCTTGACAAGCAATCAGCATTCTGATGTTTTGCACCAGCTCAGTGGAGGATCTCAAAGTTGTAAGCCTGAAGTTTGAGGGCCCTTCAAGCTAGGCGCCCCTCAGGCTCCTTGAGGTTCTGCAACCAGTGTAATGAAGCATGATCCATTATGATCTTGAACTTTACTCCATTCAGATATACCCTAAATTGCTTATACATATATATCACTGCTAAGCACTCCTGCTCAGTCACAGTATAGTTACACTCATGGCAGTTAAGGCTCTGACTGCAGTATTAAACGGGGTGCTCCCCCTTATTGTCTTTGTGGGATAGGACTGCCCCAACGGCGGTAAGAGAAGCATCTGTCTGTACAATAAACTCTTTATTAAAATTGGGATAATGTAGCACCGGCGCACTTCTCAGCGCGATTTGAAGTGTATTGAAGGGGCATTGTCGACATTCCATCCATTAAATTACAGCATCCTTTTATAATATCTCAAACAGCGGACCTCCAATACAATTAAAGTTAGGTATAAAGTGGCTTTAGTAGCCAACCATCCCCAGAAATACTTTTATATTACGCTTACTGATTGGCGTCATAATCTTATTGATAACTTCTATTTTGGCTAATTGGGGATGCAGCCCTGTTGCATCCCCACATAACCAAGGTACTCCAGCTGATCCTTAAAAAATGTGGAATTTCTTGGGCTTGATTTTAATGTTGGCCTCCGCATGATGGTGGAAGACCTTCTCCAGGTGGATAAGATGCTTGGAGAACATTTGTGAAAAGACATAGATATCATCGAGGTAAACAAGGTTGCATGACAGCTTCAGCTCGCCAAGAAGGGTGTCTATGGCCCGCTGAAACGTAGCTGAGGCATTACATAGCCCTTGAGGCATACAGGTCGGTTGAAAAAGCCTCTTGGATGTGATAATAGCGCATTTCTCCTGTTCTGCCATGGGAAGCTTTTTTTTAGTACTAGATGGTTTGCCATGGGCATCTTGATTTACCAATAACCAGATATCAAATCCATTGCCATAAAGTAACGAGATTCTCCCAAATGATCTAAGACAATGTCAATTTGTGGCAAGGGGTATGAGTCTTTTTTAGCAATGATGTTGAGCTTTCAGTAGTTTATCACTACCTGGTTGGTACCATCCTTCTTTTTTACAATCATAATGGGTGAAGTCCAGGGACTCTTGGCCGGTTCAAGTATCCCTTGTTCAAGCAGCTTATTGATCTCCTCAGTTATTACTTCTTCAGCTGCCCTAGACCAGCAAATCACCCAATACCATATGGGAGGATGATTTCAGTGTCCACCCAATGGACCACCCCCCAAGAAAATCCTAAGTCATGATTGTCAGCAGCAAAAATCTCCTTATTTTTGTATAAGGATATTGCTTTATCCTGCTGTTCTTCTGATAATCCGAATAATGTTTTGCGCAGTACCACTGTCATTATGCCAGGATTTGAATCAATCAGTAGCCCAAATTTGTCCAATGATCCAAACTCATGATCCTGGAGGACCTCTTCAACAGGGATCAAGTGTAAAAATGCCACTTTTTGATGTCAGTGA
This sequence comes from Massospora cicadina, assembly GCA_022478985.1. Classification (NCBI taxonomy): domain Eukaryota; kingdom Fungi; phylum Entomophthoromycota; class Entomophthoromycetes; order Entomophthorales; family Entomophthoraceae; genus Massospora; species Massospora cicadina. The sequence continues at coordinate 91,957 of JAKSZP010009231.1, forward strand.
ATTTGCATTAGTTTATGCTGCAAATTTGCTAAAATCACCTTGATCTCCCCATGTCCTGATCGTATGATGCCTGGAGCCACATGAGGCTCAAGCTTCATTTGCTGATAAGCCCAATGACCTCCCCATAGAGCCAAATGGTACTTCTACCACTAACTTGGTGTTGCTAAGACTTGGTATCCGGAAGGGATGGATATAGACCCAGCATCTCTGAGAGGCAACCCTGGCTACTCATATATCTGCTGGGGGAAGGCCCAGTTTTCCTCTATAAATTATGGTAGCACACTGGAATTACACTGTCACTATTGGCGAGATTGACATGTCCCATATGCACAGGATTCATTGGTACTCTGCTGGAGGTGAAATAAATTGGGATCCGCTGCCCCAAAAAATTCAAAGGTCTCCTCCATCATATCAATGACAGCACCAAAGTGTTGCATAAATGCAGTTTAAATTAGCATTTATTAATGACTGTTTAGTAGAAAAATAACTGGAGCTATTACAATGATTTATTAAACTGCAAGTGGCAACGCACTATACTCTCCCTCTGAGACCGTGCTTTCTGCTCCTGCTGTCCCATACACCATGTGTGGTTTACCTGGTTTTAATCTCAACTTTGCCGTTAACTTAGAGAAACTATGTTGACTGGTGCGCCCATATCTATTATTGCACATACTTGGGTTTTATCTACAACAACGTCACATTATGTACATTCAGAATAAGAACAATTGTGACTGTTAATTACATGGACATTTAAGGATCACTCTTTCCAAGGAAGCTTAAATTCCCTTGACAACTATAGTTTATTCTTTAGCAATAGCGTCCACTGGGAGGGCGACGTTTACTCCTTTCAGGGAAGGCGCATCTGCGGCCAATCTTGGCTCTTCTACAGAAATCTGTTTGAATATTTAACAGGCATAAGGCTTCAGCTGCTCTAGAGGGCCTTCCTCCGCCATGGCCTTAGCTTTTGCTCATGTTACCACAGTTACCCTCAACTGACTGCTGTTATAGAAACCCATCATCATACTGAGGGACTTCTGCTAGTATACTTCAATATACTCAGATGGGACGTTTTAGGTCAGTATAGCGAAGTTAGAGAGTCCCATCTCTACTCCACTCCCTCTTTTACCTGGTAGCACTGATCCCGCTGTACATAATGAGCCTGCTGGTTGGAACAACTCCAGGTAAGGTGGCCAGGATGACCACACTCAAAACAATTTACCTTGTAAGGTCTGTGTCCTTGATTATAAGATGGGCCAAGCTTAAAGTTGGACTGTGGATGATCGGCGTAAACAGGTCCAGCCTGATAGTTGAACTGTTGATGATAACTCGACTAAGGGTGAGGCGTTTAATTATAATAAAGGGTTGGAATTATAAGGCGAACTCTGAACAGGGCGGGATAATTCCCCAAATAAAAAGGTCTGGTGACGACTGCTGCAGGTTTCCATTTTTATTGGGTGGAGTAAATTTAGTGGATAGATGGCATAAAATTTGGACAAGTTTGAGCAGGGGTACGTTGTCCTCTAAAAATGGAGCCTTGACATTGCAAAGTTCATGTATGGCTTCACCTCAGAGGTCATTGCAATTCCCACATCAGCTTCATCTAGAGTGCCTGCTCCTATTAGCACATGAGCTTCTATCATGAAGCGGCCTAAGACTCATCTAGAATTTCTTTACAATGAAACCCTATAGTAAGAAACTCAGCCTTCTGCCGCGAAATCTTGGCAGTGCCTCCAAACAACTGCAGCACAATCTCCTTCACCTCCTGATATGAAATGGAGCTGTTTGGAAGATAGCAGGTAACTTTGTCGGCACTTCCAACATCCAGGGTGGATTTCAGTATTTAGCCTTACACTGATCTGAGGTTCCTTCCATCGCAAATTCAAATTGTTTGAAGGATCCATGGATGTTTCCATTGCAGTAGAATGGAGGTAGTTTGTCGATGCAGACCTCCTCTTACTGCTCATAACTGCAATCTTTGGGAGTGTACTGAGGATTTGATAATGACTCATAGCTGGAATACCAGCAAGGAGCTAGCTTGGAAGGGTCAGTGGCACACGGCTGATCAGCCGCTCTAGGGGTAGCATAGGCTTCCTTGGTGAGAAGGACTGCCATCACATAGGGTTCTTTAGGTTGGGACATAGTCATCCTCTGAGGTGCCATCATATGTTGAGCCTATGCTGCCTTTGTGATCACCTAAAAGCTCTTCAGCTGGATATCCAGTCTGGTATCCATCATAAATTAATCCTCTTCGAGTGACCCTTTGTCCTTCCGCTTCCCAATGGGGGCAAGGCTTGTAATAGGTATGGTTCAACTTTTGCTCCTTACAGTGTAGCTGCTCACTAGCATCGTCCAGGCGATCAGCAATTTGCCTGTAAAGTTATCAAGTAGCCAAAAATGACTAGCCGCTTTTTTAGGTTGTTTTAATATTATCACGCTCCTGTAGGAGCTCTTCTTGTTTTTTTGAGCATGGTGTCCACAACAAGTTTAATTTCTGCAGCTTCAGCGAGCAAAGAGGATTGGGACGATTACCCTTTTGTTCAGGCCTGAGATGCCATGGCTGGCAACTGGATAATATTTTAATATATGTGGTTGTTCAATGGCCCACTTTAGTGAGCACCACTGTTATAATTTTGGCGATATATCAGAGATAACCCAAAGGGGTTTGCTCAGGGTTCAGTCCACTGAGCAATAGAATGGACGATATGAAGATTGCTGGTCCTCTAAAAACACTTGATAGATATAAATAAAAGATAGAGCAATTGCTACAACGAAAATTCTTTATTATTTTTAATATATATCAGTAGATAACCTCTGTTAATCTACACACTTACTACTAATAGTACTCCTCATTTCAATCTTTACATCTCACTTATATATCAGCAAGTTTGGTCAATACTGAAACCTTTGTTAGGCTATTCATTTCTGCTGTGCATCATTGGTTCTGGCATAGTTTAATATTCTCTAAATTCACTCTTGCCTTAGTTTGAGGTGATCTACTAATCATTTGTCATATGTCACAAGCCTTATTGCCTGATTTGGAGGTGATTCACTGAATTAATAAATCAAATCTTGGTATCACCCTATCGCCTTATGTCAAGGCAATCTCATCCATATTATTAAGCTACTTGCTTCAGCAAATCTCACCCATTCCGCCACAACTATTTAAGGCTTATCATCCAATCAGAATCTTAACACAGTGCATCAGGTTAGGTACCATTATTTCCTGGGTAGATCTACTAAGGCAAGAGGTTGAGTATTTTTTTTATGGTCAGAAGCTTCCTCCATCTCGTTTTCATAGATATAGAAAAATGGGTAATATTACACTCTCTAGGGTAGAACTTGTCTTTATACTAGGCTTAAAAGTAGTTACCCCAGAGCAGAAATAATGTTGATATCAACAGGGTTATCTTGATTAGCCTCAGAGAGCTTAATTTGAGGGAGGCATAAAACTCTGCTTTGATCATTTTGTTTAAAAAACTGTTTAGATTATCATGAAGATCCTCAATTCGAGCAATCAGATAATTGTTAGAAGCTTTTTTTTGTAATTTACTACATTAAGATTTGAGCTCAACTTGATGGTTTCTGATTGAAGTATGGAGCTCATTATCCTCTTGCTACAGCCTAATAGTTTTTCTTTCTGGATATTTAAATCTGATTTGATGAAATCTTAAAGGAGTAAAAATTTTCCAACCCCTCTTTAATGTCACTAACTGTTTAATTAGGGTCCATAAGTTCTCCATTATGGTAAAGTCATAAGCTTAATGCAATAGCTCCAATTTCTTGATCCAAAGCGTGAAACTTGATATCTACGCAAGGGGTTATCCTGAAGATAAAGTAAGTGCATGGCAGGTCCAGGAGGACTTGGGGGCCTGAAAGCCCTGGAGGGCCAGAAACTCTAGGAGGACCAGGAAGTCCAGGCAGACCAGGGGTATCACATAACCAGCGACCCAGGGGGCCCAGGAGGCCCTTGATCCCCATCTCAGCCAGGAGGTCCCATCACTCCTTCAGAAATGACTGATCCTCTTTTTCTATTGCGCTTGTGGACCTTTGGAGCCAGGGGACCTAGATTTTATTAAGTCTTTGAGCTATAAATCCTTGTTGGAGTAAAATGATAAACTGAGTCATCTGACCCAAAGTTTGTTTACTAAAAGTAGTAGGGCGTCCAGAAAGATCAATTATGGATGTTGTAATGAATTGAAATAATTGTGGCTGTTTAAGTAAATCTTGTAACAACTTACTCATGAAGAAGGTTGTCCACTCCAACTTCCAATTGGAAGATGTGACTTTGGATAACAATTTTCTTTCAGTTTCCAAGAATAGCCGCACAATTATTTCTTATAAAAGAGGACGCCAGATTATAGAACTCTAACTATTAAGAGTGCAGTTCCTGAGACAAAGTAAAATAAAATCAGTAAATCTTAGTAATAAATCTCATTAAATTCGGACTAATAATGGATTTTGGGGTGTACAAAATGGTGTAAATATTTCTCAGTGTGAGACACTCCCACCTCCATTCTGGGTAAAGTAGAAGATCGTATAGAGCTCACATATTAGATGGAATGGGGGACCCTTGGTATCTATGAAAGTTAGTCTCCTAGAAAAAAGAGCACTTAGTAATAACTAATTAATAGTATCAGAAACATCTAAGGGTATAAACTGATAAATTCAAGGTTCAAGCGTCAGGTTAATAAATTTTAGAGAGTTTTGAAACTTTATTTTACTGGTTTTTTTATTTTGGTATTATGGTTTACATATATGTTTACCCATTGAGTTACACTTGAGATTTTGGAGATAGGCCAAGTGAGGTCTTACTTCCTTTCATCCATTGTTAAACTACTCATTCACCAGGTAACTTGGGAGAGGACCTGGAAGCAAGCACTAGTTTTTTGTTGGAATGTGGTGTTGGGATTTTTGCCCATATTCCCAGCCTGCTAGATTACCTGGTATTGCTAGGTGAGAATTCCCTAAGGCGAAGTAAATCAAAAATTTGTTGCCCAAATTTTGGAGGAACTATGTTTGGGGATTTTGGGATATTCAACTTGTCATATCCGTTGAGGATTGATCTATATGAATACCTAAGATCTCATCGGTTGGAGTGGCCAATGAAATAGGGGCATCTGATAGTGATTAACTATCAGGTATTATAATTGGGATCAGTCAGGTTTCATCACTGACTGAAAGGGAATGAACAGTGAGTTGTGAGGCGAGTGATGCCTCCTGCAACTAGCAAATTGATTGGTTGGTGAAGTGACCTGCTGTAATGGGTAATAAGTCCCATTACCTAAGCAGGTCACTAGCCAATTATGGTTGGTTTGCTTGGATTGAGAGGAAAACGTTAGGGACATGTTTTCTGACTCTTTCTATTTGAGTTCTCAAGGATGTCCAATGACAAAATTCTAGCCATGATGGGGAAGACCATCGCTGCTGAGACAAGGAAGGGTGATTCAATGGCAATGGCTGCCGTTTCATTGAAGAGGTGTCAACCAAGGGTTAGACAGCCAAATCCCCTACTAAATAATTCCCTAGGATTTACTATAATAAAAAACTCAGAATAGAAAACTTAGTTTGTAGACAACATGTACTTTTACAGTTCTATTTTTGATTTGGTGTATAGTTAGAATATCAGCTTCTATTGTGTCATTCTATCTCAAGTATAAATTTCAGAAGGCAATAGTTGGAAGACTCTCAGAGAGAAGAGTAAAGATCCGAGCGGGGATCTAGAGATGAAGGAGCCACAATCATGGATAGCTGCCAACTGTGTGTTGAGTGAGAGAGACTGTCACCGGGGTATCTTAATGAAAATCAGGTGGACAAGAAAATAGGGAACGAATCCCTACAAGTACAACTTACAGAGTATCTAATCAGAAGTACTGGCCAAAGCGTTGGGTCTAATAATAGTTTAATCTCAACTGTGGATAATAGTCTCCATACTATTATTGATGAATAATGCATTCAATACAACCTGACAAAGTGCATGAGGAAATGAACCTATGCAGTAAAAAGGTTACTGAGTTGATGGTCAATAATCAACCACTACAGTAGATTTTACAAGTTGGTACTCACTACAGGGGTAGTTGAGTAAAGAACTTAATATAATGTCATATAAAGAAGAAATGCGCAAGCTGTGGACTAAGACTGTCACTGTGAATCAGAATGCCTTAAACTCAGTGGACCAACGGGAGTTCACAGCCTTGGAATAATGAGTCGCAGCAGGTGGAGGAAGGAGTAGAAAATGTAGCCAACTTCAGGAATGAGTTACTTGGCAAAGTAAACTTGTTGAAGAAGAAAGAAGGAGACCTCGTTTGAGAGGTCCTATTCCTAAAAACAGAGCATGAAGCGGATCACGTTCATTTAAGAAATTTTGGTGCAGATATCGTTAAATTGATCAAAGAAGTGGAGGAATTAAAAGCTCACAGATGTGCTTGTGAGCCTGATATGGCCAGTGATTCTGAAGAAAGAAGTCCTTGCATGATTTTTTGCTAGTCAAATACCTCAAGGAATATGCTTCCTGCCTTTAATGCCATTTTGGAGATGACACCCAAAGTCACTCCACAAGTTAGCCGAGTAACCAAACCAAGAGAATTGGCCCAAAATGACTCAGAGGAAATTAGAGCAACGCCGAAATTGCCAACATTCTATCAGGATAATTCCCCAGCGTTTTTCCTTCTGTTTGACATGACTATGAATGGATGCAGGGATCTTCAAAAGGCGTTGAAAATCATGAACTGCCTGGACACCAACTGTCAAAACCTAGTGTTACCTCACCTGGAGGGGGACAGCTGGTCTTATGCCAAGGCAAAGGTGGCCATCATGAAGAAGTTTTGGAGTTCAAAATGCATGTCAAAACGCAAGCAAGAATTTATGGAATTCAGTTCCATAAAGATGAGTCTCTTGCTAGCTTTGCGGATTAATTTTACCAGATATTGCAGATCCTGGCTAGAGCAAAAGTATTAGACGACTTTGATGCTAGAATCGCTTTGCAAAGCGGCCCTTTGGCCCTATTGTGATTTGCATCAAATGATGTCTTCCGTATTTGCAATGGAGATAACTACCTTGCAAATGGTAGACAACATGAAGATTTTGTGAGCAACGTTTGATGCCCCAAATAGAAGCTTCAAGTCAAATTCGGTATGAAATTCAAATCCCATGAAGGGAAACAAAGGAGCAAAAGAGGCTACCAACCAAACTGTGCCAGGAAATAAACTGAAGGATTTATACAGTTAATCAAGAAAGATAATGTCTGTTATCAGTGTGGCAGGAAAGGACATTTATCCATACATTGCAAAAAGCTGAAGGATCAGATTAACGTGGTTCAGGCCAAGGAGACAGCAGCCACCAAGGATTTAGGAAAAGGACCCACTGCCTAGATAGGGAACAGTCTAGTGCGGTGGAGAAACCTGTTCCTCCCAATATCATTAATGAATAAATTGACATTAGCAATCTGTTTGTAGATGACGAGCAAGATCAGCTATACTAAGTGGTCAATGTGGATGTGAATGCCGAGACCAGGGCCAAGGTGAAGAAGATTGACCCTAAGATAATTCAGGAAGTTGCCCAGCTGTACGCCAGACAGCTGGCTGGAAAGAATCGAACTGCTGAGAATCCTGATGAGTTATCAGACGTCCTTTTATATGAGGCCAATCTGTCTATCCCCCTCGGCGCAATAAAGGAATTGATTCCTGAATTATTGGTGCAGATCATTCACACCCTAGATTCAGCGAATATTGCCGCCATTCACTCAGAGAATCCTATACTACAATACTCCAAATGTACGTATATAGATATTCAAGTGAATTGAGTGAGAGTGAGGGCAATTGTCAATAGTGGTGCGCCCATTAATATTGTGTTGACCAAGCTGGTGAAGAGGATAAAGATCTCGCTGGACTTGTAACATAAGACAGAATATGGAGCATCTGGGCCAAACACCACCATTTCCTGTGGAGCGTAAGTGTGCTACCACTAAAATTTGGGTCGTTGGTGGTATCTGCACCAGCCATAGTTTTGGCGAACCAAAATTACAATATCCTAATTGTAATGGAGTTTCTACAGAAGTACGGAGTTAAATATAAAATTTCAGGGATAATACATTAACCATCCTGGGTCAGACGTTACCATTGGTATACCAGAAGGACAGTGAAGCTCCGTTGAATCAGAGAAATAACTTCATTAAAAGGATATACAATGATGGCATTGTACTGATTTGATACCAACTAGTTGGTAGGAAGTGACGCGAAATGTCGTGGAAATCTTAGAAAACTGGGGAATTTCATTGAGGTTCAGAAAGAAAGGACCATACTGGCTGGATCACAGATAATAGTCAACACAGGGTTGACTTTAGAGATTCTGGAGCTGTTGTATGGGGAGGTTGAAAGCCCCTGGAAGAAGGCCAAAGTGGAGCCATGGGTAGCTCCCATAATAATAATGCCGGGCCATGGAGAAATACGAGTTCTCCTGGCGAATTTGAGCGAAAAATTGATAAAGATCAAGAGGAATCAGATCATTGCATTTATTCATTTGATCCTGATGGCTGAATTGAAATGATTCCACGATTTTGGGTCTCTTGATGAAATAGGATTACTGGCTGGGGTAGCCAAAAGCATCAACCTATTGGTTGATTGAGAGCAGCTCGCTGATCTGCCAGAAGGCCAGAAGGAGAAGGTGCATGAACTATTCGAGAAATTTGGGAAGTGTTCACTCAGGACAACCATAATTTGGGATGCGCATGAGACATAATTCACAAGGTTGACACCAGGGAAAATTTACTGATAAGGATGAGAGTGATCTGAAGATTGAAAGCTGCTGAAGTGGTAGTGGAGGATGAGATCAGCAAACAACTGAAACATGGGCTTCTAGTTCCGTTGTCAAGTCCCTGGGTAAGTCCATTTCTGATTATGAAGAATAATGATGGATCAAACCAGGTGGTGATTGACTAGCGGAGGCTGAACAAAATTACAAAGAAGGATTTTTATCCCCTACCAAGGATTAATGATGCGCTTGATCGTTTAGGAGAAGCAAAGTATTTCTCTGCAATGGATCTAATCTCAGGATACTGGCAGATCAACTTGCTAGAAGAAGACCAAGAAATATGCGTGATTATTACCGCGCAGGGGCTATATCGACTATTGAGGATGCCTCTGGGTCTCTGCAATGTGCCTGCGACGTTCCAGAGGGCCATGGACGCGATATTAAGCGACCTGAAGTTGTCGTGCGTCCTGGTATATATGGACGATATCAATGTGTTCAGTAGAACATTTACTGATCACCTGCACCACTTGGAAGAAGTTTAAAAGAGACTGTCCAGAACTAACCTGAAGATCAAGCCAAGGGGTGCCACTTCAAGAAAGAGTTGAAAACCTGGGTTTTGTAATCAACTCAAGTGGGTTGCAGCTGCAAGCCCAGAAGATAGCATAATAGAGTGTATGCTGTACCAAAGAGTATCCAAGACATCCAAGTATACCTTGGGATGGTCGGATACTATAGAGTATTTATTCAGGACTTTGCCTGAATAGTCAAGCCATTAAACCATTTATTAAAAGATCAAAAAAAGGATTCGTATGGAATGAAGAGGCCCAGGACTCCTTTGATGAGTTACACTGGTATTTGATAAATAAGCTGATTCTGGAATATCTGAATTTCAATTGGGAGTTTATCATTCAAAAAGATGCTTCATTGACGGTGATTGGCGCCATACTGAGCCAAGTAGATGAACTTGGGGACGAACATCCGGTGGCATATGTGATCCAGATGCTCTCAGCTGCTGAGAGGAACTACACCATGACTGAGCGGGAATGCCTTGCAGTCATATACGCATACAAGCAGCTTTGTGTGTACATTCACGGAATGCACTTTAAGGTGGTGACAGACCACTCTTTGCTGCATTGGCTGCACAATCTAAGAGAACCAGAAGGATGACTGGCCCAATGGGCACTTAAGCTTCAGGCTTATGATTATGAGATAGTCCACAGAGTGGGGGCTTCTCATCAGAACATGGATGGCTTATCGCGGTTGCCAATGGTCCAGTTGGTATACCCGCAGGTGGATGAGCTATTCCAGAGAATGGTCAAAGGAAAAAGCAGGGATGAGCCTCGAGAAATCCAAGGTGCGCTTCAAAAAGTGATGGAAAACACTGAGACTATGGATGGACAAGTATTCAAGATGATTAACGGGAAGCGTCTATTATTCCTAAAACTGTCAGAAAGAGCAGCGATAGTACAAGCAGCTCATAAGGTTGTCAAGCACGGAGGCCTGAGGAAAACAACTGACCATATTCACCAGTTTAATTACTGGGAATCAATCAACTATGATGTCACAGATCATCTGGCTTGTTGCGTGGAGTGCCAGCTGCACAAACCACACAAGATCACTACAGGATACTGTTTGTCCGCCCTGGATTCATCTGGCACATGGTATCCATCAATATGATGGGACCGCTGGCAATGAGCATGGGGGAGTCAAGTATATCATAGTTGCCATCAACCATCTGATGAGATGGGTCGAAATGAGGGCCCTAATCAGAGTAGACACTACCAGTACTGCAAGATTCATCCTGGATCAAGTAGTATACTGGCATGGATGTCCGCAAGTCCTACTGAGTGACAATGGGACCAATTTCACATCTCATGTGATCCTGAGGTTAAACGAAATAATGGGGATCTGAGGAGTCATATCAGTACCATACCAGCTGGAGACAAATGGACTGGTGGAATGGGTCAATGGGACGCTGGCCATGACGCCGAGGAAGCTAGTTGCAGGGAGAACTTCCACGTGGGGAACATACCTGAGTTTGGTGACGTTCACCTCAACATTAGTCATCATACAGCAACGGGGAAGATGCCATTTGAATTACTATATGGAAGAAAGGCCGTGTTGCCGCCAATTTTATACTTGGTGGTGGAACCTATGTTGGGGATGAGTGCTGAGCAATACTTGAACTGACTGATGAGTATCCTGATTGATATGCAATCACAAGCATTTGATACAACCTTGAAGAAAAGGATACAAGCAAAATTGACAGATGACAAAAACTGACCAGCCTTAGAAGAAAATCGAATAAGGGAAAGAGTCGCCTATTGCAATATGCATGGTTTCAGGCGAAGAAACAAATTAGATGTGTTGTGGTCAGGTCCATTTGAAGTAATCGCCAAGACGGTAACCAATGCTTACTACATCAAGAATCCCTTGGATGGAAGAGTCGTAAATCAAGTCCATGAAAAGTATCTAAAGTGTGGATTGGGGAAAAAATAAAAGAGTTCCCAAAGGACCAATGAACCATTAAGTTGGTCATGTCCTAATGATTAGGTCAAGTCCAAAAAAAGGACCTCTGAACTAATCTATATGGTTAAGTCCGAAAAAAGGACCTCTGAACCATGTAAATCTGGCAGGTCTAAGTACCCAGGACCCATTTTAGGGAAAAGATGGACCTCTAAACCAAAACAAGGTCAAGTTCCATAGAAAAAAAAAGAAGAATAAAGATAAAAAATCGATAAAAGATATTGGAAAAAAGACAATAAACTGCATAGATAAAAAAGCCAATATTTTTTTTATAATTTTTATTTTTATTGATTGTCCTCAGTACAGGGATTATTCCACCTATGTCGCCTCTTGGGGGGAGGATGGATCGCGGTAGGAAGAAACAGCTTGTCAAAATTGATTTGCAATCAGACGCTTGTGAGGGCGAAACCTACATGAAACCACGTTTGTTGAGTGGATGCTGAGCCCTGAGAAAAAGTGACTAGGGGAAGGGAAATTGAGATGTTGGAAGATGCCAATCATGAAACCCCGGAGTGGGGAGGAAAGCAGCAATAAAGAAAGAGGCAATCAGTGAATAACCCCAAGTAATCCTGATACAGCACCAGAGCCAGAAGATTTGTCTTGAGCGCCTGCTGATGGGCTTCATCAAGGATACTGAACATGTGGGCCAGCAGCGAAGAAGGAATATTTGACTGGGGTTGCCAATTCATGCCCCCTATTAATGCCATCAGCGGAAGATACTGATAGGAAGCTCCAGAGAAGAGGTGGTTGTGCAGAGAGTGGATTGCATCCTGCAAGTAGAAACTATGGGCTTCGTGGAAGCTAAAGCTGAATGACTGGTGGAAACCAGGCGAGGCTGGAAGCTTCATAGACCAACTTCAAAGAACTTGGCCAGCAAAGTGAAGAGAATAAGCAGCAGTATCCCAATCTAGAAGGTTGTCAAGATTAGAGGGATTCAGCACTAATGTCAAAGCCTTGGTGACTTGGGCCCAAGTTCAGCATAGGGGAGCTTGAAGTGTATGATGTTACCAATTGAGAGCTCAGAAACCAGTACAGCGGGTTTATAATTTTGACTGAGTCATAAGAGGAACTCAGGGAGCAGGTCTGACCTGGCCAGGAACGAACGATCCAGAGCAACCAGCATAATCTCTGGAGCATCTACAATGATTTTTGGAGCATCAGCGAAAGGAGATGAATCCAGGAGGGTTTTGAAGTCCAACTCTGGAATCAACTGCAAGGGAAGAGTCAGCTGAGAGTTGTTCAAAATGATGGCGAACCTGGTTTCAGAGAGATTAGTTACCTCTTCTGGTAATTTGATGAAAGGACTAGCTGCTTGCACCAGACTAGGCGTATGAGTCCTGGAAGGACCATAAAAGAGGTTCTGTCGAGCATCCTGACTCATCTGCTGGAAGAGACGGAGGTCTGGATCAGACAGAATATTAAGGAGCTGCTGGTAGCAAGATTCAGAATAGGTCATATGAGCTTGATGAGAGGGGGGATGTCAGACTTATATAGAAGTTGACATTATGCACTCTATAATCCATTAGGCTTTAATTTTGGGGAAATTAATCTCAAAATTAATGAGATAAGCTTTCAAGAGAAGAATTAAGAATGACTTATGCCAAAAAGTTATGAGTGAAATAACAAGGGCAAATAAGAAATAAATATTCTTAATTAATTCGCAAAAAAAACATCTATGGCAAGAGTCTACTGTCTAGGACAAGAAGAAAACCAGGAAATCAAGGACGGCGGACCAAGAATCCTGTGTATGACAGAGGGTCATATACCCTGATGGGGGAAAACTGGGTCCTGGGACTACTATCGTCACAAGTAAATTGATCAGCCTGGCACAACAGAAGGTCATGAGGACCACGCTCTGAGAAGGCAGTAGCGAGGAGGAAGAGGAAGAATGCCGTATGCCAAAGGTTGTCCTGAGCAGCGTTGAGTATTGACAAGTGTACTCCGCTTAAACCAATAAAGTATTAGACCAGGTGTCCAAAGCTAAGTTCTCATGCCCCAGCCCTTTTCTCACTGGAAATCTAGGCAAGAGGGGGATGTGTTGGGATTTTTTTCCCTTATTCTCAGCCTGCTAGATTACCTGGTATCACTAGGAGAAAATTCCCTAAGGCGAGTGAATCAGATATCAGTTGGCCCAAGTTTTGGAGGAACTATGTTTGGGGGATTTTTTGGATATTCGCCTGGTCATATCCATCGGTGACAATCAGGATGAATACCTAAGATCTCATTGTGGAGTGGACAACGAAATAGGGGCATCTGATAGTGATTAACTATCAGGTGTACCAATTGGGATCAGTCAGGTTTCATCACTGACTAATTGGGAATGAATAGTAAGTTGTGTGGTGAGTGATGCCTCCTGCAACTAGCAAATTGATGGTTGGTGAAGTGACCTGCTGTAATGGGTAATAAGTCCCATTACCTAAGCAGGTCGCTAGCCAATTATGGTTAGTTTGCTTGGATTGAGAGGAAAACGTTAGGGACACGTTTTCTGACTCTTTCCGTTTGAGGTCTTGAGGATGTCCAATGACAGAATTCTAGCCATGATGGGGAAGACCATCGCTGCTGAGACAAGGAAGGGTGATTCAATGGCAATGGCTGCCGTTTCATTGAAGAGGTGTCAGCCAAGGGTTAGACAGCCAAATCCCCTACTAAATAATTCCCTAGGATTTACTATAATAAAAAACTCAGAATAGAAAACTTAGTTTGTAGACAACATGTACTTTTACAGTTCTATTTTTGATTTGGTGTATAGTTAGAATATCAGCTTCTATTGTGTCATTCTATCTCAAGTATAAATTTCAGAAGGCAATAATTGGAAGACTCTCAGAGAGAAGAGTAAAGATCCGAGCGGGGATCTAGAGATGAAGGAACCACAATCAGGGATAGCTGCCAACTGTGTGTTGAGTGAGAGAGACTGTCACCGGGGTATCTTAATGAAAATCAGGTGGACAAGAAAATAGGGAACGAATCCCTACAAGTACAACTTACAGAGTATTTAATCAGAAGTACTTGCCAAAGCGTTGGGTCTAATAATAGTTTAATCTCAACTATGGATAATAGTCTCCATACTATTATTGATTAATAATACATTTTATACAACATGACAAATTGCATGAGGAAATTGAACCTGTGCAGTAAAAAGGTTACTGGGTTGACGGCTGATAATCAACTAATAGAGTAAATTTTCACATATAGGTAGATGAGGCATTAATTATTTTAAATCATACCAAAATGGATGGAATAATATTTTCCCGCCAAAGTAAAAGAGGCAGGGAGAGTTGAAAGCTTAAGTAAAGGATTTTTTAAACTAATCTAAGATCTTCAATATGTAATGAGGGACTTATTGTGATCAACTTTATAGATTGTTATCCCAAAGTTTGGAGAGGAGTTACTAAAAAGCCCATAAAATCAACAATATAACAGATTAAAGTTGAAGGTAAAAAAGTATCCTTACTAAACTATTAAGGAGGAAATACTAATAGACTTTACATTAATCCTCCTTCTTTTCAGAGCGTTGACGGCTTCTATTGGCAAAATCTTTAGCATCCTGAACTTGATCTTGTGAGGGATCAAAAGAATAAATCTTTTTAAAAGCTTTGCTATGTCGAGATGGTCAAAGAATATCAATATTGGTTGACTATTAGTTGAGATTTTAGATTTAGTGAGAATAGGATTGACTGAGGGGTAAAGTCAATCAAACAAATTTTCAGAGAGTTCTATCTTGAAACCTGTTAACTCTCCAAATAAGACAGGACAAACTGTGATGGTCTCCTTCACTCCCTTCATCAGGCTTAAGCCTTTAAATCTCACTTTAATGTGTACTTCATTATGGGTTTACCAATGTCCTGAAGCTATGCCTCATTCATGGTGGTATATGAGGCGCAGTGGAGCCCAAGTTTGCTTTTGTGATAACTGCACAGTTCCTGAGGAACCACCTGAGGCACCAAGGAAACATGAGGAATATGGCTCCCATTAACTTTATCTGATAAGGGATCAGCTGTTTTAGAGAGAGCATGTTGGCCGCAATGTGCACCATAATGTTCAAAATTCTCTTAATAAAAAATGAATATCCTAAAATAATTTGAGTGGCAAAATGCTTTTATTTAACGGAAAAATAGGGAAAGGGAGATAACAAAAAAGATTAGCATCCTCTCAAGTAAGGGCGCTGGACTTATAAGGGTAATGGGCATTGGCAGGAGGCTGTGCTGTTCATGTTTACCTCTACCTGTGATATCTTCTCCAGTTGTAGTGTATTATTAAGCTCACGCATGGGAAAGGGTTGAAATTGTAAAATCATAGAGAGAGTTTTAAGTTAGAATGTGATGGACATGCCTTGATTGGCTGTTCCCTAAGTTTACCAAGGAAACTTTTTAAATTCCTCTAGATTAATGTCATGGTTGAATGACTTGATAGTAGGCACTAACCCCAAGGATAAGGATAGGCGGCAGGAGGCCCAGAAGCTTAAACTTCAGGACCTTCCTGGCCTCAAGAACACCTTAGACAAATGCTGGGTACAAGCCAAATATGCCCAGGTTGGTAATAGTGAGGTGCATAACGCCCATCCCATTGTATCTGCCCAGGCTTTAAAATGGATGAGCTATTTAATTAATGAATATGTTTTGATTTGGTTGATTGAGGAATGGGGGTTCAAAACCCATTTCATTTAAGAAATTGTACATTTGGGTAGAGTAAAACTTCAATCAATTACCTCAAGTGAAAATAGTTTTGGTGTATTCTACTAAATCAGATGGAAGCGTTTGCTTATTGGAGCGTCAAGGCTTGTGCCCGCTTCTTCAGACCCAGAGTTACCCCAATGATGTTTAAATATGGTTTTTGTGACCAACATTCCTTGTCAGTTGACTTCTCATAATAAACTTTCCCATTTTAATTACGTTTTATTTATGGTTCCTTGGGCGAACCTGGGTGCAGACCTCTTTGAGGAGGTTTTCAACTACTTTGGCCACTACATACTATCACAAATAACAAAAGCTTTTGGGTGCACCTTTGGTCCACTCAGGTCCTTTCCAGATTGAGGCACCCAAGCCTCCTAGCACCGATTTACATATGATTATGGACTCCCCTTTGGGGTCCACACAAGTTTTGTTGTTTCTTACTTACCTGATTCTATACACTGAGCTTAACACCCTTAGCTTGGGTACCTTCTGTACTGGAACCATTCGTGGTGCCTTGTTTCCCATTCTCTTAATGGCTAGTTCCCTAGCAGTGTGGGTTTGCATCCCACACCACCTTCTTGGGAACGAGAGAGTTACAGACACACTCTTGACAATATATATGCACTCCACCTGCGGTGGCCTGGTATACAATCTGTAAAGGAAATTTTTATTGAAATAACTGGCAGATACTTTAAGGGAGAGCAAAATTTTGGTGTGCGGAGACTTAATTCATAGAAAAATTATCATTGAACTATGAAGATATAATGGAGGCTAAAATAGGTAATTGGAGATTTTATCATTGGGGTAAATTTGGAAAAATTGGGAGGCAGTATGGGAGAATTTTAACTGGAGTAAAATCTGCCTTTTTTGTTTTATCTGCGGTATTTCTCTACATAAAAGCGTACTCTCAATGTATACAAGAAGCTAGGTAAGGTGGTAATGAAAGATAACATTTGGTAAGAAAAAGGGTAGCAGGCACTACCTGCCTCATTACCTTTAAAATAAAGCCTAACATGATGACAAATGTTTTACTAAATGTGCTATATAATTTACTTATTTAACGTCAGCTGAAAATATGGCGTAGCTGTTAGTAGCACACGTGTTCTCCATGTTTGGTGCTACAAGAGGTGCTCAGTGACAGAGGTTCTCGTTTACCTCAAGATTCTGGTAGATTTTGTGGAACACTCTGAAGATCAAACCATGCAAATCATCAGCTTACCCCCTCAACCTGATTGCCAAACTGAATGAACGAATCAATTATTAGAATAATATCTTTGCTGTTAAGCCACAGCTTCTCAATATACCTGGGCATCTGCCCTCAATTTAGCTCAATTCTCTTACAATAACCTTATTCATTTCTCAAAAGAGTTATCACAAATGTATGCTAACTTGGGGCACAACCCGCCTTCACCATTGAGCCCCAGATACATAGCAACATCCCAGCAAACAGTTTTACCACACATTAGGAAAGTACATGAAAAAGGTCAAGATTCAATTGAGCAAAAACAACTAATGACGCTATGTGGTTTGCTGACAAGAAACATCGTGCAGCTCCTGAATATCAGGTAGGTTACTAGGCAATAATGTACACCAAAAATCTTCACCTCCAGGTGCCATGTCATAAGTTGGGTTGTAAAAGAAGTAAACCATTTCCTAATAGCCAAGTTTTATACAATGGATCCTTCCATGTGGATTTCAGCACACTGGAAGGTCCAAAACATTTTCATGCCTCCTCCTTATCCCCCTTCAAAGGACCAAAGTCCAAGGAGGTTGAGCCCATCATGGTGGATGAGGCACCAAAATTTAAGGTGGATTGGATCTTAATCAAAGAAGGTTAAACGCAGTTTACTGTATTTTGTATTGTGGAAAGAATTGCCATCATATAAAGATAGTTAGGTTTCCAGAAAAGATTGTTTAACTGTCAGGAGTTGGTTGCACAGTTCCACAAGGCCAACCTTAAGGTGCTATTACATTCTTTTTTAGTTTTTTGACGCCTAACCTAAAAAGGGGGAACTACCACAGATCTTTGTTTTCAAATGGGCCAAATAAAGGAATTATTAGAATTAAATATTTCTAATATGTCACCTCATCTAACAGTCTAGGAAGCCATATCAGAAGGTGAAGAAGCTTTGGGGAAACTTTTGTCCGGCGCTTGTTTTAGCTGGCAGACTATGGCAGACATCATTGGGATGGGAGCATTAATGACATGTGGCATAATGAGCTATAATAGTGGATTTCTTTGTTAATGAGTCCAGAAGTGTCCATTGTCTCAACTAATTGATCAAGTTGATGATCAGCAAAAGTGATGAGAGCAGGCACACAAGTAAATGACTTGATATACCAGCGGGTTTCAAGATAATTAGGGTTGAAAAGAGAGGTTTTTGCTGCATCAATGCAGGTGCAACTCGCACCAAAAGCCAGCTCCTCAATCTTATAATTCGCCTCCTCCTCAAAATCATGAGGGTAATTGGGGATAGGAATATCATCAACCAGGGGTTCCATTGCCCCATGGAGTTGCTGGAGTAGTAGGGTGTTGGCAGGAGCTCAAGGTGCCATTACCTTCCCTTTATAAGAACACCACCATTGAAGCCATTTTCTTCCCCACACTTCATGAAAATTACGCCTTGGACAATGCCCCTGAGGGAGAATTCGACTGTTCTTAAGGAAAGGGTAATGTAAGGCCCACAGCTCCTGACATAAAGGTGGAAAGGGGAATGCACCCTTTTAGGTCCAAAAAGGGTAAACAACTCCAAGGCCCTTCCTTTAACCCAGATTTCTGACCTAGGGTATTACCTGAACAGAGATATGTAGTGCTGTTCATCCCTTCTTGCCATGTCCTTCCCCCACCCATTTCTCAGTCCAGACCCATCCTGATATAGGAATCTGTAGAGTTACATATAGGAAATAAGACAACTCTGTGCAAACATAAGAAATTTTAGGAAATCTCACATTATGGTTCCCAATCGCCCACTCCAACAAGTGGCTCAATCAGGAGCCAACAAAAATATAAGATATTTGACATCTGGGACAACCCTAGATAAAAAAATAAAAAGCCAAAGCTGAGGAAAAAGTTGAAATGAAAAGGTCAGGAATAGGGATAACCCCATCACTAAATTATGAAATTGCCTAAGTAAATTCAGACTTTTGGAACTTACCAAAACAGTCAAGAATAGTTTGGGGATCTAGGCCAATCTTGCTACTTCAGAGAATTAATCAATGCAATGAAAGCTCTCATTATCAAATTTGTAAGTGGCAACTTAACCCAGTGTTTGCAGCTTAGTGTTTTCCCACCCTAGCATCACATAAGCACAACACCATGTAAATGGTAGGGTGTTGTAGTGATGTTTATTAGGTAGTTTCCTTTGGTATATTTATTAGGAATTAGTTTTATTGTTTAAACTATAATACAAACAGTTACTGTCAGGTATTATGGCTTTGGGTTGGGCCTACCATTTTGTTCTTTATTGAAGAGGAGGTTATGGTGGGAACTTCTGGCCAGGATATCAACTATAGTAACTTTGTAAATACCAAAAAACCCCACCTTATCTTTTAACTAGGCAAGACACTTAAATACCTGCCCCAATCTATCATGAACCAGTATTAGAAGACAGGGTGTCACTTTGTAGTCTTAAGCTTCTGCTAAGAGGTTTGAAACTCACACTCCTGCAGCCCAGTTTTTCTTGGCTCACTCCCATCCTAGCACAATTGTGCATATCATAAAATCTAACAAATGCACCAATAGGAGTTTCACTAAGCTCTGTTGAGGTAAGTACTTGGGGCTGAGTTGCAAATTTATATAAAAATGCCATATTTTGGAAAAACCGGATTATGACAGCAGGTAATTGCCATTAAGGAATGGTTGATAAGGCTACCAATATAGCACCATCCCCTCCTGGCCCTTAGCATTCAGATGATTCACCAACTCCTCCCTCCCCTATTATTATTATTTTTGGTATTGTATATATAAAGTTATAGAGCTTATAAGTCTTTATAGTTAAATTAACATTTTTGCTTAATATGTAAATTAGGGCATTAACTATTCAGTCCATATTGCTGAGGTATGCTCAGGATATTCTGACTGTATCTAAGTGCCTGACACTTACTATATATATCACCTAAAGACTAATCAATATAAAAATTTTAATAGCTATATGCAGGATATAATCTTTCAAATATATATATATATATATATATATACATATCAAATTAAAAAATAATTTAAGATAACTCAACTTAAATAATAATTCTATTTTAAACTAAATGAAGTAAAAATTTACTCAATAATAATCTAGAGTACAAAAGGCTATCATGAGCTTTTTAGCCTTATTTTTTCTGAAATTTTGCCAGCTTACACCTTTAACTAAATTAGCTTAATAATTACCAAACGACCAACAACTGCTTGGCAAAACTAATTAAACTATTAAATCAATTGAATATCAAATTGTTCAGCTGTAACATTATACCAAAAACTATTAAAAATGTAAAAATTTCACATCTTACATATAAATTTTTACTTTTTATGAACATTAAAAAGTATGGTGCAATAAGTATTATCATCTGGCCTTAGTAACTGTGAAAAATTTCATCAATAGGTTATGTTAGGAAGTGTGTTAAATCAAGGATGCAAGATTCCAGTGAAAACAAGATTATGAGTTAAAGAAAAGAAAGTACAAGATATGAGTAGAAATGTTTTTATTTATTGCGGGAAGGCCGACCATGGGATGGACACTTCCGAATATGACTCAGAAGAGACAAAACTTAGTACCAGGGGAAGCACCCCAGTGAAGCGATGCTATCTCTAGTTGCCAGCAGGAACGCCACTTATGGGAAAGGGGAGGGAACGTGTGAAGGGGCCGTAGCCACAATTGAGCACGTGTGGAGGAAGGGGTCTGATTTGATGAACCAGACTGGGAACCAGGAGGAGACCAGCTGTCTGCGACGTGGTGGGAGGTATCTGAACAACCACGCTTGAAAGTGGTCCACCAAATGAGAACAGAATCTGTGGACCGCTTCTGTGAGGGTGGGGGTGGAACCTGCGATGGCATCCAAGACAATCGTGTGGTTGGTCCACATGGTGATTGCAACCACCAAAGCATGGAGGGAGGGTGGAAGGGAGGAGGCCATTGATAGAGCAAACATATCTCTTGACAGACTGAAGGGATGCGTTTGATCCTGGCCCAGCAGACGTTGAGCTTCGCGCCATATCACTTTAGAGGTGGGGCACTTCTCCAGGCGGTGGAACAGCGTTCCATACTGGCCACACACGACACAGGATGAGTGTAAAGCATCAGAGTGCTCAGCTGTACGATACACCCGCCTCAGGCAGCGCCACACATGGGAGCGGACTTGAGGCTGCAATGGAGGATGGTGTACGTATTTCCAGATAGTTTTTTGGGTTTCAATGGAGTAAGGGATGTCCATCATGTCCAGGTAGTCCACCCTGGATAGGACATGGGGCTGAAGGGGATCACGCCATCATGGATGGGTAGCCCCTGTACCTCTTGTGTGAACTGAGGAGAGGGGCGTCCTCTTTGGGTTGTATGTCCACTGATACGAATTCTCCACTCAGTGCTCCGCATGGAGAGTAGGATTCGTTTGTAGTGGGTGTTAGTCCCGTGAGGGCCTGTGGCCGATGTGTGTGATGCGAGGTATTTCATCAGGGAGTGGGGGTTCAATGGATTGTTGAGGCCCAAGGCGCAGGAGAAGTTGGAGCGGGCTGCGCGGGACCAGTGTTGGGATAGGAGTGTAAGAGCGGTGATGGCCGCGATCCAGGTGCCCAGGATCTTGGCAGCATGGGCTTTGAAGTCAAGCAGGCCCACGCCACCATTATGATGAGGGCTGAACATGACCTCTAGCCGCACTGGCGGAGGGCGGCCTGACCAAAGCCATCCTTGCAGCAAGGCATAAAAGGATTTGAAGAAGCTTGGGGAAAAGGGGATGGTGTGGGCTCCGAACCATACTTTGGAGAGGAGCATAGAGTTGACTAAAACCACCCTGCCAGTAAGGGAAGTAGGGTGGGCTCTGAGAGAGCCGATTCGCTTCATCACGTTATCCAGAATACAGCACTCCTTTACTGCTGACGCATATCTGCCTGCCTCCATCCACACGCCCAGATGGCGTACCGGTCCTATGGTAGGACGTGGCACAAGGGGGAGCACCAGTGGAGCGGTGTGTGTTGAGTTATTAGGCTGAGGATGTGGGCGAGCAGATGGGCCAGGTTGGGAACTAATTGCTGGGGTTCAGCAGTTCTGAAACCGCCCAAGGAGGATGATTTCGGTTTTGGAAGCATTCAGTGCCGCGTTGCTTACCAGAGAATACTCCTGGATGAGAGCTTCAAGCGTGCTTGCATCTTGATTATTGGACACCCCAACCACACAATCATCTGCGAGCGCCATTATCTTGACTGGGGCTTGGCCTGGCACATGGACCCCAGTGAGTTGGGCATTCATATTTCGCAGTAGTGGGTCAAGGCTGAAATGGTATAAGAGTGGGCTGAGGGGGTCCCCTTGTCGCAAGCCCCTTTGAGGGTGGACTACTTCTGTCAGGAAGCCAGGGCCACGCACTGCCATTGTTGCAGATTCCGTGAGCAGCATTACCCAGTTGATAAAGCGAGGGGGTAGGCGGAATTGATGTAGGCAGGCCCTGAGGTATTCCCAGTTTACTCTATCATAGGCCTTCTGTTGGTCCAAAAATACAAGTGCCTCAGAGACTGTGGATTGACATACATTAGCCACAGAGTGCACATTATCCCAAATCGACCTTCTGGGGATGAAACCGAATTGTTCTGGGGAGATGGTGGCAGATGCTACAGTCCCTAAATGGTAGCCATGATTTTTGTTAAAATTTTGGTGTCTGTGTTTGTTAGAGAAATGGGGCGCCAGTTGGCTAAATCTAGCTTATCCCCTTTCTTGAAAAGTGTGACTGTAAAGGCCTCATGTCCTCCTGGTAAGAGGCGCGTTTTCAACAGGCTTTGGTTAAGTGAGGCGAGCAGCATTGGGGATATATATTTGAAGTACTTTTTGTAGAACTCATATGGAATGCCATTTGGTCCTGGGCATTTTCAGTTTGGTGCACCGCGAATGGCTGTCCATAATTCGTTCAGAGTAATCAAATTCATTATTTCCGGGTATTGGAAAATGGTGCAGATGTGGGCTCAGTCGAGAAATTCCGCCACTTTGGCTGGCTTTATTGGATCGTATTGGTATAACTTGGAGTAATACCTTTGCGTTTCAATTGCCACTTTGGCCAGTGTATCCACAATGGAATTATCCGATCTTTGCACCTGTGTGCAGGCCACGCTCTGGCGTGGTGCAAAATTTTTTTAAAGAAATGTGCGGTGCACTTGTCGCCTTTTGTGATGCGTGTGGCCCTGTACTGAACACAAACCTGAAGTTTGTGTTGTCTTTTGAGTGCGTTGAGGTGGGCGGCTGCCTCCGCCTACTTCCAACCCCATGCAGAGCTGTATCCTGTAACTGGGATGTTGGATTCCAAGTGTGAAAATTCTGCCAGAGCACACGAGATAACTGCTGATATGGCTCATGAGCATCTGGAGGATAGATGGCGATAGTGGTGGATGGTGTCACCTTTGAAAGTTGCCCATGTGGAAATGGGGTCCACACAAAACGGTGCAACAAAATTTTTTGTCAAAGTTGCCTCTTCCACCCACGTGGAAAATCCTGGCGATGCAAGCTCAGGGGGGCAGATTTTGCACCAATGTGGGGCCTTAGCAGCTGTGACAGGTAGGTGGTAGGTTAGCAAGACCAGCCGATGGTCGGAGAATTCCATTTTTGTTGTTTTGAAGTGGGATATGTGGGGTTGGAATTTCGCCAGCGTTAGAATAAGGTCAATGCGGGTCATGGACCTTTATTGGCCGTTGTGGACGTGGGGATGCATCATGTTTTTGAGCAGCAGGGCATGTTGTGGCAGAGCATCCATTAACCCAAGGGTGGCCTTTAGAACGCGTAGTTCTACATGACCCTGGGGGTGTGGGGTGAGGAAGGCCACCGGTCCATTGGTGTGTTTAAGCCAACAGTTCATGTCGCCAACTAGGAAAGAGTCTGGGGGTAGTGGGAGGGATTTGACTGATGAGAAAAATTCCCAATGCTTGCGTGCACCATTTGGGGCATAGATGTTGACTATTGCGTGTGCTATGTTGGCCCACGAGAAAGTGACAACAAGCACTTGGCCATTTAAAAATATTTCTGAGGATAAAAATTTGAAAAATTATTTTTCCGAATTAGCACCCCACAGTGCTTTGACCAAAAGGATAGGGATGGGAGGAGCATTGTTTTCCAAGTTTCCTTGGAACCTCATGGACAGTGGGACTCCTGGATGGCCAGGATATCCACAGGTAAATTGTGTTGTAAAAAACTCAGTTTCCTAGCCCGGGACAGGGGAGGCCTTGAGTCTTGCAATATTTAATGTCCCTAAAGTGAAGGTTTCCCCCATTGCACCTTAGGTGTGAGGGGGTGGGCACCCGGGCCCACCAGCCTCTTCTAGATCCCCACGGGCCTTCACAGCAGTATGGGTGTTAGCAGCAACACTATTGGAGTTTTTTTAATTTTTGTGAAAAGAGTCACGTTGGCTTTAGCCTTCACTTTTTGTTTTCCCGACGTCAAACAAATTTTTTATGGTGCAGATGAGTTTGGTGCACCGTTGAGCGGGTCAAAAAAAATTTTAGTTGGGATAGGGCCCAAGTCAGTTTTGACCAGAGCTTGGATGCAACAATTGGGTGAGATCAAATCTCCCATCAGATCTTCAGATTGAGTGGCCCACTCAGTATGGGCTTCCCAATCTGATTGGTTGATGATTCCTGAGTTGCTTCCACCGTGAAGGTTTCCATGTCCTCCTGATGTTATGAGTGTGGGATAGCGGTGGTAGCTTTGGCCGCTTCCTTGGCCGTGGCCCTATGGGCCTGCTTGGCCTTCTTCCGCTCTTGTGGGGAGATAGGCTTTACTAGTAGGTAGCAGCCTTGTGCTCCCCACGGGAAAGCCTCCTTGGTGCTTGCAGTTGGTTTGTAGTGCACCTCTCCGCTGGCCATGGCTGCCAAGGGGTGCTCTTGGAATGTGACGCCCTCCTTGATGGGGCATGCGTGCGCCTTATGGCCAAACATATCACAGTGGGTGCAAATGGGGGGCGCGCTGTCCACGGTCACCCAGAATGGGTGGGTGGTATGCCCTGCGATATCAATAAAAGTGGAGTGCGGGATCTGAGTTAGGTCCTTCGCAATCTCCTCAGTTGGGGTCAGAACTGCGATGGCTTTGCTGGTGCACAGGTGTGGCATCAGCGTGAAGTGTTGCAATTCAAAAGATTGTATTTCGCCATATACAGCGAGACCATCTTTCAGGTATTGTTCCAAAATGTCACATTTTACTGTAGTAGGCAAAAGTCAAATGTGAGGAAAATTTGGTTTGATTTTGTCCATCTGGTGCATTTGGTTTCGATGACCCATTGCCCTTTTGGGGAGGTTGACCACTATGCGCACCACTGCAGCCTCATCTGCTGCTGTTTTGTTTTTGAAACCTAGGTCCAGCCAACTGCGTGACATGGAGTGAGGTGCAATATACACCGCGGTCAGGAAAATTGTGTGTCATCTTCACAAAATTTTTCCCATAAGGCCATTTTTTGGATGTCCAGAAACATTCAGACTCCAAATTCCACCAATGAAAGTGGCTGGGAGTGTGGCATGTTGATGTACTGGTTGCATCGTGCTTGCCATGCGAGAATCTCTGGGGAAATAGTGACCGCTGGTTTTTTAAAATTTTTATCTATTCCGCCGGATTCTCTGGGGCGTTTTCGAATGTTGGATACCGCGGGCCTTCCACCTGCTCCTCTTACCTTGCTTGCCCAACTGCTCCCTGACATGGGCGCAGACTAATCTCCTCTGTGAGATTATCAAACTAGAATTAGTCTTGAATTGAATAGGTTGCAATAGTGATTGCAATGAGAAAGAAAACTTTGAGTAGAAATGTTTAATATTTTTAAAAAATGTTTGTTGCAAAATTCACAATTTCTACAATTTTTTCAATAGATTATTTTAGTGTCATGGGAGATACATAAGTGTGCCAAATTAAAAAGCTCTAGCTATTCTGAAAGGTAGCTAGAAATCAATTTTAAGGTTCCATAACAGATAGACAGATACCACAGTGAGTCAGTAAAAGCTTTTTTAAAAGAATTTATAATAATAAAAAACTATAATTGCTACAACAACCTGAGTTAGATAAATTAATGGAGTTTAAATCTTGGAATCTTCCATCTATATATTAAAGTTTTTGATTTTTTAACTTACTTCTCATGCATATGCTTACCAGAAATCTTATTGATATATTTGCCTTACAAATTGTTATAACTTGACTAATTGCTAAGATTCTAAAAGTAGCTTATAGTTCCTTATCTAGTAGTATTGCATTTATCAATTTCATCTAAAATTGTGATTGGCATATTAACCCAAATATCAAGTTAAAATATATAACGTCAATTGGTTGATTTTATTGGTCAATCTATACTAAATTTACTGATCATCATCTATGATATAGCTTTATTAAATTTAAATTTTATTTGAGGTATGCTGACCTGGGGATGGACAGTACTGAAAAGCAAAACAAAACATAAGAACCCGATTGAAAAACAAATGGGAAGACAAAACAAAAACTTCCAACCAGGCAGGGGTGAAAGCTGTTAACCCACCATGGCAGAGGGTGAGGGGGAATCAGGCAGGTTTTCTTTAGACATATCCACCATGACAATGTCATTTTGTTTGATTAAGTGAAAAAAGGCCTATAGCCAGGGCGTTGAGGCATCAGCATAGTGTGAGTGGATGGTGGTGTAGTAAGAGTTCTCATCCTCTTCATCAAAAAGCAGCGCAATAAACAGTTTTACAAATTCTGTTAAGTGATGCTCAGCTTAAATGTGGGTATCAGAGAGCTGAGAATAAGTGGAGCAACTATGGAGGGTAAATTTAGCAGATGGGTTAAATTCCGCTAGTTTAGCAACATGCATAACAGCAGCTTTAGCATTGTCAAACATTTTTGAAATATTGCTGCAGGCTGATTCAGGGAAATCAGAGGGGAAGTAGAGTGTAGGCAGCCCTAGTTGGTATTGAGCCACTGATTAAGCCACTGCTTTGTGTAGGTTTGGGCAAAGGGGGAGGCTCACCGCTGCAAGGGTGAGCTGGTGGTCACTTTGGTAGAGGGCAGCTTTGGGTTTATGAGTAAAATGTCTGGGGGATGAGGTATTTTTAAAATAAGAAATGAAAAATTCAGCCCA
Organism: Massospora cicadina; assembly: GCA_022478985.1. NCBI lineage: Eukaryota > Fungi > Entomophthoromycota > Entomophthoromycetes > Entomophthorales > Entomophthoraceae > Massospora > Massospora cicadina. The sequence goes on from JAKSZP010009231.1 coordinate 119,163, forward strand.
ATCACAATTGAATTGGCTAAGCGGTTGACTGGATTTCTCTGTCATAATAACCTTACCTGATTCTTCAATCTCAGCCAATATCCATGGATTTTGGTTTACTATAATAGTGGATAAATTCAGGTGGGTAGGGGTCAAATGGGATGCTTGGGTACAAAGGGTGGTCTAAGCCTGACTGTGATTGGTGGGGGTAGAATTGGGTGGGCTAATATGGGTAGTTGCTTTTTGGGGGCTGATTTCCCACTCTGACCCATCAAATGTGATTGTTAAATGGGAGGGGGCAGCAAACTGTCCCATACAGAACCTGCTGAATTGGGCTCTGAAGCTGCATCAGCAGAAGTGGCTCATGGGCAGGATTTTTGAATGGACAAGCCCAAAGCAGAGGGGACAAATTTGGTGACTATTATCAACATGAGCCCAAAAGGAATGCTCAGGCGCTGCTGCAATACAAGCATAGGGAGGATATGGTGGGCTATAGTAGGGTGGTATAGGATTATAGTGGCCATTGTGCAAGGAGCAGCAAGGCACTCCATTCCAGAGGGAATAGCAAAGAAGAGTTTGGGCTGAGTGCAATAAGCCCTACTATAAGCTGATCATACAAAAGTTGGGGTGGAAGATGAGAAGGGAGGGATACAAATGATACCACTTGTGTGATGTCAGAAGGGAGGTGAGTATAGGTAGTAGGGATAGGAGTGTTTTTATAAATAATTGGAGTTGAAGCTACTGCTGCATCCTCCTCCATCTGAAAGCCTATGTCAAAGTAGCCCTTAAAAGGGCAGAAATCCTATAAACCTGGCCAGCGCAAAGGCAGCAGTAGCAAGCTTGACAATTGCTTTGTCTCCATATGGGAATATCTGCTCATAGTCAATGTGGAGGCAAAAGCAAATGTTGGACTGAGGAAGGGTGAGAGGGTGGGGTGAGACAGGTGAATGCATGCTAGGTGGAGCGCTAATTCCTGGGGGTGGGGATAAATCAGCCAGAGGAGTTTGACAGGCTATTTGAGCCCATTTTAATACACTTCCCTGCAGGGTGGAAAATGCTAGGGGGTGGAGCACTGCTGCCCCGCACTGGGGCAGTAAGCAGTGGATCAGAGGACATCAAGCAGGAAGTAAACAGTTGGGACCATCTAGTACTAAAAAAAGCAGGAAGTAAACAGGGCCAGTCAGCAGTTGATAAAATAAACTTTCTTTTTACTTTTTTTAGAATTTTCTCAAAGGTGATAATTCATTTTATTAGATCTAGTTGATTTTATTGGTAAAATTATGCTAAATTTACTGATTGCCATATACCATAATTAATTTACAAAATTTAGCTGATTTATTTGAGCAAATTATACTAAATTTACTGATCACTATCTACATTAGTTCATTTTATTAAATGTAGTTGATTTTATTAGTCAATCTATGCTAAATTTATTGATAGCCTTCTACAATAATATTATATTAAATTTAGTTGATTTTTGGTCAAATTGTGCAAAAACGATAGGCATCTGTAATGATTTAAGTTCGTCACGCTATGATCTCATACTTGCCTGAATTTTGAATATACCCTCAGCCATAGGACATATATCATGTCAACTTAAAATTCGTACGATTTAACAAAAAAAATTGACATTTTAAAATATGTCCAGCGCTTAAATATTAATACAAACTTGGGAGATAGTTTGGATTTCATATCGCAGAAAAAGTATGAGATTTTATAAAGTCAGCGAAATTAAAGCTTGGAGGCAAGTTAGATGCTAAAATCAATGCATCCAGCAACCACTTTGAAAAAGTGAGCCAAGCGTCCATCAGTCGGCATCAGTAAAGGCTTAGTCGATGCATCGAACTTTGACCATTTGGATTTAATTTCGATTCCATTTTTGTAGTATTTTGCTTTGAATGTGACTTGATTACATATGACGGAGTATCTAATCAAATATGGAGTGCACGATGAACCAGGTGGGACTTCGAAATTGAGCCCAACTGCAGTTGAGGTGGTTGTACCGATGCTCTTAGAATAATCCGCTGAAAATGTAAAGCTTGCCCCGCCCAATATCTCGTTGAATGGGGTCTTGTAGGTTACTGCCATCCCCACCTTCCAATTGTGAGTTACCGATCTGGTGTCCTGATCGCTAATGGATATAGTCCCACCTCCAATCTGGGTATCGGCTAATTTTTCCATGTTGTACCGTATGATCTCGCATTTAGGATGGTTTGCCATCGTTAGTTGAACTGCATCGACTCCCGAGTCCAACATACTCGTAGCCATTTCGAAGTTGTTCACGGTGTAGAAGATGGTATTGAGGGGAGACGCGGTTTGAAAATCTATCTGATGAGATGCCGATGCAGGACGGATCCCACTTCCAACCAGCGAAGCAAAGCATTCGAAAGTACCAGTTTCATCCAATTCAAGGCTTGAGTTACACTTTGCCAATTCAACTGGAAATCTGTTTAACGCATGCTTGGCGAACTTGTCGGCAAAGGACCCAAATTCCTCAAGTGAAAGCAGTTTGGCGCATGCTATCGAAATTAGGTTCATGTAATTGAGCTGCATAGTAATTTTTCAAGGTGTCCAATATCTTAACTCTTATATTATTAAGTTGACCATTCTATTTAAGGTTTTAAATAAATATTGCACTTTGCCAAATCCTTCCGCGAGTAATTTCCCGCAGTCAACCTTCAATCACTTGGTATTTAAGGTTGAATAAGCTAAATCAACTAAGATAAACTCTTTAAAAAAAGTGCCAAACCTAACCTTGTTTTAAATTAAATCTTTATTATCAATAGCATCACCGATTACTCAGTTGTACAAAACTATTCCATTACAAGCCAACGCACCGAAGATGATCCAATATTTAGAGTTATGATCGCTTGAGTGCTAATTACACAAATACCTAATTTAATTCCGCAACTTTATTCTATACATCATTGCAATCTATTTTCAGCTTTACCTATACATCAAAAGCGACCCCACTATAACCAAAAATACACACAACACTCATTTTCATTATTACTTTGACCTTTATAGATTACGATAAGTTCAGTTTGCCCGCTCTTTACAAGAAAAGGTTGATTTCTTAAACAAGGAATGTCCATAACTTAGACTAATTTAACATTTCCCCTAGGCTTTTTGTAGAGTAGAAAATTCAGTTTGGCTCCGTACCCTATAAGCGTATAAATTTAAATACTGCTAAGTAAACAAATACTTTAGCTTCAGGAAACTATAATTTTGATTAGCTGAGTTTACTTAATTATTAAGAGTCGTTTACCTTCAAGCCGAGGCATATTTTATATGCAAGGTTCATCTACCAAATATCATAAATTATTTGCTAAGATTTAAAAATGAGTATATATTATTATTTCGCCTAATGTAGGCAATATTGACATATAATACCTACCAAAGTCTAGTACTAAAAAAATACCTACCAAAGGAATGGTGGTTAGAAAATTGATCAATTTAGATTTTGATGTGCTAGATTTATCCCCCTTTTTTGGGTTGAGCCCCACTAGAGATGTGCTAAATTTGTCGGACAGTTGGGTGTACGACTAAGTGATAGGAATATCTTGGAGGAGAATAGTTTACTTAATACTAAAAATCCCCAGTTTAACTCTCTGAGAAATTATTTAAATTGGAGTATTACTTCTACTCCGAACCTCCAGCTGCATACTCTGGATATTGATAGTGTGGTTACACCAAACCCCTGGAAGAATAGACGAACTAACACTGGAGTCCACCCAAGCACTACCTCAGACTTAGTGCTTCCACTAAGAAAAGTTCACTCCCCTTTATAAACCTGGAGGGGGTTCCAGGGGAGTGAAAATATTTTACTGGGTGTTGTGAGCCACCCCACCCACAGTGGGCCTACTCCAGTGGTGCTTAGATTTGCACAGCCACAGTGCGGTGGGGGGCAGTACCCTGGGTTTCATCCCGCAAAGTTGCCTGCAAAGGGTGCCCTAACGGGCACACAAAACTCAAAAAAATATTTTACTGGCCAATTACATACTAAGAAACCCGGTAATCAGCCTAGGTGATAATATGTTTAAGATAACTGAACTGTACAAATGTCTCAAGTTGTTACCCCATAGGTTCATCATCCCCACTGTTGATCAAACCTCCAAAATTCTGCTCTATCAAGAGGATGAGACTCTTGAGAGCACTGATAGGCCAAATTATTATTTAGCCACCAAATTGAATACTTTGCTGCCTATCATGAATGCTCTTGTATATCACTATTAGCCACAAATCATCATAAGTATTAGGGGATATTAATCTAATAAATTTTAAATTTTATTTGAGGTACACTGACCAGGGGATGGACAGTACTGAAAAGCAAAACAAAACATAAGAACCCGATTGAAAAACAAATGGGAAGACAAAACAAAAACTTCCAACCAGGCAAGGGTGAAAGCTGCTAACCCACTATGTCAGAGGGTGAGGGGGGTCAGGCGGGTTTTCTGATGACATATCTGCTAAGACATTATCATTTTGTTTGATTAAGTGGACAAAAACAGATAGCCAGGGCATTGGGGCATTAGCATAGTGTGGGTGACTGGCGGTGTAGAATGAGTTCTCCTCCTCTTCATCTAGAGCAGCATGGTAGACAGCTTCAACAAATTCTGCTAATTGATGCTCAGCTTGAATGCAAGCATAGGGGAGCTGTGCAAAATTGGAGACACTATGGGGGTGATTTTAGCAGATGGGTTAAATTCTGCTAGTTTAGTGACATGCATAACAGCAGCTTTGGCTTCATCAACCAGTTTTGAAATATTGCTGCAGGCTGATTCAGGAAAATCAGGGGAAAGTGAAGTGTGGGCAGCTCTATTTATTATTGAGCTACTGATTGGCCCATTGCTTTGTGAAGGTTTGGGAAATGTGGGGAGGCCACCACTGCAAAGGTGAGCTGGTGGTCACTTTGGTAGAGGGCAGCATTGGGTTTAGGAGTGAAACGTCTGGGGGATGGGGTATCATCAAAATCAGAAATGAAGAATTTGCACTGACCATAATTGAATTTGGCTGAGCAGTCGACGAGATTCCTCACTCATGATAGTGATGCCTGATTTATCAATCTCAGCCAATAAGTCCCATGGAGTCCCATGGATTTTAATTTACTAGATTAGTGGATGAATTTGGGTTGGTAGGAGTCAGATAGGCTTCTTGGGTGTGAAGGGTGGTTCAAGCCTGACTCTGATTGGTGGGGTAGAATTGGGTGGGATAATGTGGGTAGTTGCTTTGGTGGGAGCCAATTTCTCACTCATACCCATCGAATGAGAGTGGAGGGTGGGAGGGGGCAGCAAACTGCTCCATACGGAACCTGCTGAATAGGGCTCCAAAGCCACATCAGTGGAAGTGGCTTGGGGGCAGGATTTTTTAAATGGTCAAGCCCAAAGCAGAGGGGAGAAATTTGGCAACCATTATCAACATGAGCCCAAAAGAAATGCTCAGGTGCTGCTGCAATACAAGCATGGGGGATCTGGTGGGCTATAGTAAGGTGGTGTGGGATTATATTGGATGTTGTGCAAGCGGTGGCAAGGCGTTCATCCCATAGGAGCAGCAAAGACAAGGTTGGACTGAGTGCCATAAGGTATAAGCCCCATCATCAGCTGATCATACAAAATTTTGGGTGTAAGATGTGAAGAGAGGGATGCAAAGGACACCAGTGTGGTTGGTTTAAAGTTGGCGGTATCAATAGATATGCCAGCAGATTTTGCACTGGGTTTGACCCACTGAGCAATCAGGACCAACGATATCATTATTGTTGTCCACGAAACAACGGTATAAACTTATAAATAAATATGGAGCACTTGCTCTCACAACCTCTTTTATTAAAATACTTAATACTATGTATTCTTCTCTATTCTGCTTACCCTTAACTCACATAATATCAACCTACTTCTAATCGCCCATCTCGTTTATATTACAGTAGCTTGGATGATACCACTCTCATAGCTTGGACTATTTGGTTCCACCAATTCTCCTTATTTTGGATGATTATTCTCTAATTTGCTATCGCCCTAATTGTAGGCGATTTAATTTGTATTTGTCAAATGTCAACATCGACATATTTAGAGGCGATCCAATAATAAAACCGTTATATCCAAAAAACCCGTTAATCTCAATATCGCCTCATCTTGAAGCACTTGAATACCCAATCTGATGTCATTTTTGGTGGATTGCGCCCTAGCTGCCTCATGATTATTGTCCAGTCATATTGGAATCATGACAGTGGTGTTGGAAGGGAGGCGAGTACAGGTAGTAGGGATAGGAGTGTTTTTGTAAATAAGTGGAGTTGAAGTGCTGCTGCGTTCTCCTCCATCTGAAAGAATATGTCAAAGTATCCCTTAAAAGGGCGCAAATCAATAAACCCAGCCAGTGCAAAGGCAGCAGTGGAAGCCCAACAGTTACTCTGTCATCATATAGGAATAACTGCCTGTAGTTGACATGGAGGCAAAAGTGAATGTTAAACAGAGGAAGGGTGAGAGGTGGGGGCGAAGATGGGTGAATGCGTGCTAGGTGGAGCGCTAAGTCCTGGGGGGGACAAATCGGCCAAAGGAGTTTGGTGGGCTATTTGAGCCCATTCACATGCATTTCCCTGCAGGGTGGGAAATGCTAGGGGTGGAGCACCGCTGCCCTACACTTGGGTGGCAGGTGGCGGATCTGAGGACATCAAGTGGGAAGGGGATGGGGCCAGGCGGTTGTGGATAAAATAAACTTTTTTACTTTTTTTTGAATTCGCTCAAAAGTAAGATCAAGCAGAAAGATATATTAAGTTAATAAAATAAATCTTGTTTTAATAAGCTCAAGTGATGTAACTATTCCCAAATTTATAGGTAAAATTCATTATTTCATAGTGGTTTAAAAGTTGCCCCAAATAGTAAAATAGCAGTCAAGAGTCTCAATACTCTGGCAACTACTATATTGTTTAAATCTAATCCTAACAAGCACCAGTGAGCTTTAAAACTTGCAAGGATTCCAGCTGAATTTATAAACCTATAGTTTATCTCATCTTCTCATTTCAAGTTTCTTTTTTAATTTAGGGGGCTTTTACCTTAGCATAAAATCTTTAATAATCCTTGAGTAATATCCAGACAATAGATGTTTTAGTATCAGAACCCAAGCCATATAAAGGGATGTAAGTAATCTAATACATTTATAGTGGTATTATAAGTCCCAGGGATCTCCCTAATGCCTGAAAAGGAAGGAGCACATCATAAGAATCAAAGAGGGGCTCAGGAAGGATGCTGTGTTCCTAACCAAAAAGAATGACCTAGCTCATATAGTGGATGAGTAATGCAAACCCTATCCCTTAGAATTATTTCCCTGTGTGAAGTTCTAAGGATTGCTTGCTTGAAAATTATTATCCTTCATTCTTAATCAGGATGAAGTTCCATAGGTTGATCATTGATATTGCCAGTGGCTTACGGTACTCAACCCATTTGGAAACTCGCTAGGCAGATTAAAATAGCCCCAACTCTTTTGGTCAATTTCAGGCATAAATTTCCAACGTAACTGGGAACTTCTTCTGAGGCAGATTACAATACAAGCTGTGCTTTTAGCTTATTGACACTTCTCCAAAGGAAAGACTCTGAGAAAATCAGGAAAATGATAAAATAAAATATCTTCTATTAAATGATATTTATTAGATAGTAAAGTCATTAGTCCAGGCGCCAGTATTAACACCTCTAAGGCATTTCATAACCATATTCAAGCAAAAAATTTCAACTAATATTTTACCACCTCAGTTCAGCCCTTGAACTGATATTACTGAGACCTATTCTTAGGTTTATTGGTGGCAAAATATTTTTAAAATCGGGAGGAAATTAGGGACACTAATTGTTGAAAACATGCAAAATTGTCCATGGATCTTCTTGATTTGAGTTTCATTATACTGTTGACAAAATACACCTTCTGTGAAATTCTTGTATTGATTAAAGTAGATAACATACCCCTAATTGGGACATTGGCAGGCCTCTCTCAATAACACTAGGTACTCCCTTTTGGGTGGTCCATGTGCAAATGCTATTGTGCCAATTGTGTGGATTGACATATGAATTTTGCCCTAGGGGGAAATTGATTACGTTATTGTTCATCTTAATGTCCATGTGACTTTTAAACGTTATCTTTGGGTTGGTCCCAAAATATTTTAAATATTGGTTGTATGAATGTGTTTCCAATAATCAGGACTAATTGCCAATATTTGCTGCAGTAATTTAGCTATAATGTGCAAGAATATTAGGCCTGATCTTTTTGTAAAATACTTGATCAAATGACATTGAGATATTTAGCCCAAGCCGTGTAGTTGCAATAGACTTTGACGTGAGAATTAAGTTATAAACTTGAGCATTGGGAGGATAATTGTCCTAATTTGATGGTTTATCAAAAGGTTTATTTTTGAGTCAACCACCAGAATCTGACATTTTCCCCCACTTGACTTTAACATAAGCGCTAAGATTCTCAATTAGCCTTCATTGATCATCAGCGTCTGTTATCTTCAGCCCAAACGCCTGATGAGCATTGAGTTGGGTCTTTATTGGAAAATTGACTATGGGCTCTGCTAGTTGGCAGGCCAACCAGTATGAAGACTGGTCAGCCCTTGCCATTTGACCTTAGGCGTTGGGGCCAGCAGCGCTGGCTAACCCTTTGGCATGTCACCCATGCCATTTGGGGATCCCCTAGCCTAAACTCCAACTAACAAAATAAATAATAAACTTATAACAAATAGGTAGAATAGGCAATAGGAGATATTTATTGAAAGGGAAGCGCCAGGTATTTATACTACTTACAAAAGGGCTACTGCACCCACTGCTGACCTATCATCTCTTCCACTGGTTCTTCCAGCCAACCACTTCTCTTCTTCAGCTTCTACATTATTCTCTTCCCTGGTGTCAACCCTCTCACTATGTCCTTCCCAATACTTGAATTAGTTTTAATTCATCCTTGGCCTTAAGTCGCCAGTGAACCATATAAATATATAATTCAAATAAATGTTAAATTTGTATTCAACCTTCAAGTTGATATAATTACACCGGAAACCACTTCAATTGCTCACTTTGACTCAAAATATCTCAGCATCTCGCCAACATCACTTCTTATATAACTGAGGCACTGGAAACAACTTCAGCCACCTTGAGCTCATAATTATTGGATCTGGCAACATCAAATTATCAGGAACAAATTTATGAATAAGTGAATATATAAGCTTTCCATCAGAAAACCACAATGGACCACGAATGGCATTGGCATCAACCACTGATTCTGCTGACAGATTGGATCATCCTCAGCTATTAGTTGCTGGTGATCCTTCTACTAATTTGGGGCCACTGATTGGCCCCACTCAAACCTAAATACCAAACTCCGCGGAATACTAATTTTGGCTCAATCCAAATTGGGGAACAACTAACCAGCAATTGAACCAAATAAGATGAAATTCAGTCAAAAAACCATTTTGACGGGATTGGATATATCATTCCAAATAACATTAAATCATTGGAGGATTCCATATGGTTAAAATCACAATAGTCTTCTATTTAGTAACTTTAGCCCAAATGCCTAATGAGTCTAAAATATTATCCTCTTATTGTTAATTTTAGCCCAAATGCCCGTCAAGTCAAAAGTTGGATCCTTTCCCCAACCTCAAGTTTGAACTAAAGTATTAATCATAATAAAACTATTATTATTATATATAAATGTTTGTTTGTTTGTTTTTTTCTTTTTTCAAATTTTTCTTTTCTTAATCAGGCTGCTTATTTCACCTTCTTAAGAATATTGCATGGACTCAGTTATATATGGCCAGTCCTAATATACTTGATACCATATATGAACTTAGATGTCTTCTCAATTACTTCAAATGGCCTGACCAGATGTGATCTATCTTTTGTAATTAGCCCGATCCATAGGTGTTGAAAAATAAAACTTCATCGTTAACTTCAAATTTAGCCAGTGTGTAGCAATTCCCTAAGTCCTTTTAATGTCAGGCCTTTTTCTTTGCAAAACTGTTGTTGAAGGCATGAGCTTGTAGTTTTATTAAAGCATCCAAAAGCTTCTCAATGTATTAAGGATACGTTTTTTTGCCAGGATCCTCTAGGGCCAAATATAGTAGTGTTGGTAGGGACGGATGCCTTCCATATAGTACTTGAAATGGTGACATCCTGGTTGACAAATGGTAGGAGACATTATAGGCAGATACTGCTGAACTTAGATAAGTACTCTAATTGGATAGTTTGGCTGATGTTAATTTCTGGATAATGTTCACCAACGACCCATTTGCATGCTCAATGGTACCATTAGTTTCAGGATGATATGGGACAGAAAGCACACATCATAATCCCATTAATTGGTTGAGCTTGGCAAGTACGTTGGTGGTAAAGTTGGTTCCATTATCAGTCAGAATAGACTGGGGACATCCATGCTTGTGTATGTTGTTTTCAAGGATTAACTTGACAGTAGTTGCTGCTCCAGCTTCCAGAACGGCCTTGACCTTGACCCATTTGGTCAAGTGGTTAATGGCTACGATTATGTAATTGGCCTTAGTATTGCTTGTTGAAAGTAGCCTGACAACATCGATAGATACAGTGTGCCAGGAAAACTTGGGCTGAACAAGCTGGTAAGATATGCTTTTTTGGAATGGGTTTTCTCCTTGGCACACTGCACAGCATTCTAGCATTTCTTGGATGTCAAAATGCATTGGCTCCTAATAGTAGAATTGCTTTAAATGCTCTTTTGTTTTCCTGAATCTACCATGCCCTATGGCCTTATGCACCACAATTATTATGTCTGTTAATGCCGAGGGTCTTAGGAAATTATACTTTTACCTCAACGATCTTGTAAAGTGTCCCATTTTTGATGGTTGTATCTTTTCATAGATCCAATTATATTTTTTTGACAGATTTGGGCTCATCTTGATACTCTCCGCTGATCATTTTCATAAATAACTCATTGGCAGCCATACTAAGTGTTGCAATGGTGGGTATTTAGATAGACAAACGGCATTTTGGTGTTTTTCCCCAGCTCAATGCTCAATGGTGTAGTTGTATGCTTGAAACTTCAACGCGCAGCAGGCTAATCGGCCCTCAGGTTCTCTTAAGTTGTTTAACCATCTTAGTGAAGCATGATCAATAACTACTTTTAAAATAAGTGCCATGAAGGTAGACCCAGAATTGCTTGCAAGCAATATGACAGCTAAGCATTCTCATTCCATCACCGAGAAATTCCTTTAATGAACATTTAAGGTCCAATTAGAGAAGGCAACTGGATGTTCTTCACCTCTTCTCCAACTTGGGATAACACGGCACCCACTGCTGTTAGGGATGCATCAGTTTGGACAATAAGTCTATGATCAAAGTCCAGGTATCAAAGAACAGGCGTGCCCAATAGGGCTGATAAAAGTTGGTCAAATGCATCTTGGAAAGCTGAAGTTTAGTCAAATGGGAACTTTTCATTAAGTAAATAGAAAAGCGGCTCCCCAAGTTGTGCAAAATTGGTGATAAATTGGCAATAGTACCCAATCATGCCTAGGAATACTAAAATATTGCGCTTAGATTCAGGCCGTTTCATTTTAGAGATGGCATCTAGCTTAGAAGGTTGGGGCTGAAGACCCACTTTATCAATCAAAAATCTGAGGTATTTCAGTTGGTCTTTGAAAATGAAATTTTCTGGGCTTAATTTTTAAGTTTGCAGCAGCTAGCCTTCTGAAAACCTCCTTTGGGTGTTCCAGGTGGTTATAAAAAATGCGGCTGAGAACTTTGATATCATCAAGGTACACTAGTACACATGACAACTTCAAATCTCCAGTGATTGTGTCCATTGCCTGTTTGAATGTATCTGTGGCATTGCAGAGCCCTTGAGGCATTCTTGTCAGCTGGAATAGGCCCTCCTGGGTTATAATTGCACATTTCTCACGCTCCTCTTTGGGAAGATCTATTTGCCAATATCCACTGATAAGGTCCATTGCCAAAAAGAACTTCACGCCCCTAGCCTATCCAAGGCTACGTGATTTGTGGCAGAGGGTACAAAACCTTCTTGATGATGTTGTTTAACTTCTGATAATCAATGACTACTCAGTTGCTTCCATCCTCTTTCTTCACTATTAAAATTGGTGCTGCCCATGAACTTTTTACAGGTACTAATATGCCACGATCAAGGAGTTCCTTATTCTCCTTGGATACAACTTCATTTGATTATTTAAAGCATCTAATCGGGCATAATCAAATTGGTTTATAATTTCTGATTTCAATTTTATGGGTGACATTCTTAGCACATCCCAAGTCAAAATTAATCTTGTGCGAAAATTTCCCAATATTTTGAGAATAAATTCTGAGCTTGGCTTTCTTGGAGTTGGTCAGTTTGCTTAAATCGGCCATAGGGACAAATTATTTATGCTGAGTAGGTCCTTATTGGGGAGCCCTAATTCAACAAAAGTTCCAAAACTCATGGAATGAGTGAATTTTGAGGTAGGGATCAGATGATGAAATGCAGTTGTCTGATGTCACTTGATGGAGATGGGCTGATTTTGCAGGTTGGCATATAATATGTGTATTTCTCTGAAACCAAGAATGATAATACCAGGGGCAATGTTTGGTTTAAATCGAGATTTAGACCATGGTTGAAATACTTCACCATAAAGTCCTTCTAGGATATTAATTGTTAGTCCCATTGGGATGATTACTTGATCTCTGGATGGCATAGTGATACTCTGATTTGATCAAAGTGGAATGCCATTTGACTCATTGATCTAAGTGGGTAGTGCTTTTATTTTTGACCGCTCTTTGACATACTCAATCAGGACGACTCCATCTTTATAGCCAAAATCATGAATAGGCTTTTTATTTAACCGAGGTAAGCTGACCAGGGGATGGACATTACCAAATTAAAACTAAAATCATAATAAAAAATAATGATTCAAACAAAACGCTAAAAATGGACAGATCAATTTAATTGTACCTAACAAAATATCCAACCAGGTGGGCAGCGAATACTGCTATCCATCCATGGTGGATGGGGAGGGGGGATTGGGTGGCTTATCTTCAGCCGCATCCATCTCATTCCAGAGTAGGGTGCATGTTAAGGCAGATAGTAGGGTGTGGGGGCATCAGCGGCATGGGGCTCAATATCCTTGATGACTAGAACTTCCAAATAGTTGCCAGCCATCATTATACCAACGATGTATTTTCCCAAAGCATCTTCAGCTTTGAGGTGGGCATCTGGGAATTTAATGAAAGTGGCAATGTTGGTTCAGGTTATTTTTGCTTTTGGATTCCGTGCTACTGTTACTACATTCTGGATGGCTTCAGTGACATTTTTGTGTAAAGTTTTCATGTTGATCTTACTTTGTGCAGTAAGATTTATGGGGATGATGGGAGGTGGAATTCCTTCTGCAAGCGCAGCCACAGATTTGGTGGAAGCTTTGTGAAGTGGATGGCAATCTGGTGTGGCAGCTGCTTCTACTGCAAGCTGGTGGTTGCTGTAGAACGGTTTGGCGTTAGGTTGTGGGACATATTTTTAAATTTTAAATTTATTGCGGTGAAGGCCGACCATGGGATGGACACTTCCGAATATGACTCAGGAAAGACAAACTTAGTACCAGGGGAGGCACCCCAGAGAAGCGATGCTATCTCTTGTTGCCAGCGGGAACGCCACTTATGGGGAGGGGGAGGGAACGTGTGAAGGGGCCGTAGCCACTATTGAGCACGTGTGGAGGAAGGGGTCTGATTTGATGAACCAGACTGGGAACCAGGAGGAGACCAGCTGTTGGCGACGCGGTGGGAGATATCCAAACATCCACGCTTGAAAGTGGTCCACCAAATGAGACCGGAATATGTGGACAATTCTGGGAGGGTGGGGGTGGAGCCTGCGATGGCATCTAAGACAATCGTGTGGATGGTCCACATGGCGATTGCAACCACTAGAGCATGGAGGGAGGGTGGAAGGGGGAGGCCATTGATAAAGCAAACATGTCTCTTGACAGACTGAAGGGATGCGTTTGATCCTGGCCCAGCAGACGTTGAGCTTCGCGCCATATCACTTTAGAGGTGGGGCACTTCTCCAGGCGGTGGAACAGCGTTCCATACTGGCCACACACGACACAGGATGAGTGTAAAGCATTAGAGTGCTCAGCTGTATGATACACCCGCCTCAGGCAGCGCCACACATGGGAACGAATTTGAGGCTGCAACAGAGGATGGTGTACGTATTTCTAAATTGTCTTCTGGGTCTCAATGGAATAAGGGATGTCCATCATGTCCAGGTAGTCCACCCTGGATAGGACATGGGGGCCGAATGGGGATCACGCCATCATGGATGGGTAGCCCCTGTACCTCTTGTGTGAACTGAGGAGAGGGGCGGCCTCTTTTGGTTGTATGTCCGCTAATATGAATTCTCCACTCTGCGCTCCGCATGGAGAGTAGGATTCGTTTGTAGTGGGTTTTAGTCCCGTGAGGACCTGTGGCCAATGTGTGTGATGCGAGGTATTTCATCAGGGAGTGGGGGTTCGATGGATTGTTGAGGCCCAAGGCGCAGGAGAAGTTGGAGCGGGCTGCGCGGGACCAGTGTTGGGATAGGAGTGTAAGAGCGGTGATGGCCGCGATCCAGGTGCCCAGGATCTTGGCAGCATGGGCTTTGAAGTCAAGCAGGCCCATGCCACTATGATGATGAGGGCCAAACATGACCTCTAGCCGCACTGGTGGAGGGCGGCCTGACCAAAGCCATCCTTGCAGCAAGGCATACAATGATTTGAAGAAGCCTGGGGAGAAGAGGATGGCGTGGGCTCCGAACCAGACTTTGGATAGGAGCATAGAGTTGGCTAAAACAACCCTGCCAGTAAGGGAAGTAGGGTGGGCTCTGAGAGAGGCGATTCGCTTCGTCACATTGTCCAGAATACGGCACTCCATTACTGCTGACGCGTATCCACCTGCCTCCATCCACACGCCCAGATGGCATACCAGTCCTATGGTAGGACGTGGCATGAAGGGGAGCACCAGTGGAGCGGTGTGTGTTGAGTTAGTAAGGCGTGGACGTGGGCGAGCAGATGGGCCAGGTTGGGAACTAATTGCTGGGGTCCAGAAGTTCTGAAACCGACCAAGGAGGATGATTTTGGTTTTAGAGGCGTTCAGTGCCGCGTTGCTTACCCAGGAATATTCCTGGAAGAGCTTCAAGCGCGCATGCATCTTGATTATTAAACACCCCAACCACACAATCATCTGCAAATGCCAATATCTTGACTGGGGCTTGGCCTGGCACATGGACCCCAGTGAGTTGGGCATGCACATTTCATAGTAGTGGGTCAAGGCTGAAGTTGTATAAGAGTGGAATGAGGGGGTCCCCTTGTCGTAAGTCCCTTTGAGGGCGGACTACCTCTGTTAGGAAGCCAGGGCCACGCACTGCCATTGTTGCAGATTCCGTGAGCAGCATCACCCAGTTGATGAAGCGAGGGGGTAGGCGGAATTGATGGAGGCAGGCCCTAAGGTATTCCCATTTTACTCTATCATAGGCCTTTTGTTGGTCCAAGAGTACAAGTGCCCCAGAGGCTGTGGACTAACATACATTAGCCACAGAGTGCACGCTATCCCAAATCAACCTTCTGGGGATGAAACCGAATTGTTCTGGGGAGATGGTGGCAGATGCTACAGTCCCTAAGCGGTTAGCCATAATTTTTGTTAAAATTTTGGTGTCTGTGTTTGTTAGAGAAATGGGGCGCCAGTTGGCTAAGTCTAGCTTATCCCCTTTCTTGAAGAGTGTGACAGTAAAGGCCTCATGTCCTCCTGGTAGGAGGCGCGTTTCCAACAGGCTTTGGTTAAGTGAGGTGAGCAGCAATGGGGATATATATTTGAAATATTTTTTGTAGAACTCATATGGAATGCCATCTGGGCCTGGGCATTTTCAGTTTGGTGCACCACGAATGGCTGTCCATAATTCATTCAGAGTAATTAAATTCATTATTTCCGGGTATCAGAAAATGGTACAGATATGAGCTCAGTCGAGAAATTTCCGCCACTTCAGCCAGCTGAATTGGTTTGGCTTGGTACAACTTGAAGTAATATTTTTGAATTTCGATTGCCACTTCAGCTGGTGTATCCATAATGGAATTATCTGATCTTTGCACCTGTGTGCAGGCCACGCTCTGGCATAGTGCAAAAATTTTTTTAAAGAAATATGCGGTGCACTTGTCACCTTTTGTGATGCGTGTGGCTCTGTATTGAACACAAACCTGATGTTTGTGTTGCCTTTCGAGTGCATTGAGGTGGGCGGCTGCCTCCACCCACTTCCAGCCCCATGCAGGGCTGTATTCTGTAACTGGGATGTTGGACTCCAAGTGTGCCAATTCTGCCAGAGCGCGTGAGATAACTGCCGATGTGGCTTGTGAGCATCTAAGGGAGAGATGGCGAGAGTGGCGGATGGTGTCCTCTTTGAAAGTTGCCCATGTGGAAATGGGGTCCGCGCAAAACGGTGCAACAAACTTTTTTGCCAAAGTTGCCTCTTCCACCCACATGGAAAATCCTGGTGACACGAGCTTGGGGGGCGGATTTTGCACCAATGTGGGGCCTTAGCAACTGTGACAGGTAGGTGGTAGGTTATTGAGACCAGCTGATGGTTGGAGAATTCCATTTTTGTTGTTTTGAAGTGGGAGATGTGGGGTTGGAATTTCGCCAGCATTAGAATAAGGTCGATGCAGGTCATGGACCTTAATTGGCCATTGTGGACGTGGGGATGCATCATGTTTTAGAGCAGAGGGGCATGTTGCGGCAGCGCATCCATTAACCCAAGGGTGGCCTTTAGAACGTGTAGTTCTACGTGACCCTGGGGGGTGTGGGGTGAGGAAGGCCACCAGTCCATTGGTGTGTTTAGCCAACAGTTCATGTCGCCAACTAGGAAAGAGTCTGGGGGTAGTGGGAGGGATTTGACTGATGAGAAAAATTCCCAACGCTCACGTGCACCATTTGGGGCATAGATGTTGACTATTGCATGCGCTACGTTGGCCCACGAGAAAGTGACAACAAGCACTTGGCCATTTAGGAATATTTCTGAGGATAAAAATTTGAAAAAATTATTTTCCAAATTAGCACCCCACAGTGCTTTGACTAAAAGGATAGGGATGGGAGGAGCATTATTTTCCATTTTTCCTCAGAACCTTGTGGACAGTGGGACTCCTGGATAGCCAGGATATCCACGGGTAAATTGTGTTGTAAAAAACTCTGTTTCCTAGCCCAGGATGGGGAGGCCTTGAGTCTGGCGATATTCAACGTCCCTAAAGTGAAGGTTTCCCCCATTGCACCTTAGGTGTGAGGGGTGGGCCCCCAGGCCCACCAGCCTCTTCTAGATCCCACAGGCTTTCACAGCAGCATGGGTGTTAGCAGCAATGCTATTGGAGTTTTTGTTTATTTTTGCGGAAAGAGTCATGTTGGCTTTAGCCTTCACTTTTTGTTTTCCTGACGTCGGACAAATTTTTTGCAGTGCGGATGAGTTCAGTGCACCATTGAGCGGGTCAAAATTTTTTTTTCAGTTGGGATAGGTCCCAAGTCAGTTTCAACTGGAGCTTGGGTGCAATGATTGGGTGAGATTGAGTCTCCCATCGGATCCTCAGATTGAGTGGCCCACTTGGCATGGGCTTCCCAATCTGATTGGTTGATGGATTCCCAAGTTGCTTCCACTGCGAAGGTTTCCATGTCCTCCTGGCGTTGTGAGTATGGGATAGCAGTGGTGGCCTTGGCCGCTTCCTTGGCCGCAGCCCTATGGGCCTGCTTGGCCTTCTTCCGCTCTTGTGGGAAGATAGGCTTTACCAATAGGTAGCAGCCTTGTGCTCCCCACAGGAAAGCCTCCTTGGTGCTTGCGGTTGGTTTGTAGTGCGCCTCTCCATTGGCCATGGCCACCAAAGGGTGCTCTTGGAATGTGACGCCCTCCTTGATGGGGCATGCGTGCACCTTATGGATGAACGCATCACAGTGGGCGCAAATGGGGGGCGCGCTGTCCACGGTCACCCAGAATGGGTGGGTGGTATGCCCTGCGATGTTAATAAAAGTGGAGTGCGGGATCTGGGTTAGTTCCTTCATGATCTCCTCAGTAGGGGTCAGAACTGCAATGGCTTTGCCAGTGCACAGGTGTGGCATCAGTGTGAAGCGTTGCATTTCAAAAGATTATATTTTGCCATATATGGCGAGACCATCTTTCAGGTGTTGTTCCAAAATGTCACATTTTACCGTAGTAGGCAAAAAGTCAAACGTGAGGAAAATTTGGTTTGATTTTGTCCATCTGGTGCATTTGGTTTTGACGACCCATTGCCCTTCGGGGAGGTTGACCACTATGCCCACCGCTGCAGCCTCATCTGCTGCCTTTTTGCTTTTGAAACCTAGGTCCAGCCAGCTGCGTGACATGGAGTGAGGTGCAACGTACACCGTGGTCGGGAAAATTGTGTGTCATCTTCACAAAATTTTTCCCATAAGGCCATTTTTTGGATGTCCAGAAACATGCAGACTCCAAATTCCACCGACAAAAGTGGCTGGGAGTGTGGCGTGTTGATATACTGGTTGCATCATGCTTGCCATGCGAGTATCTCGGGGATATCATGACTGCCAGTTTTTTAAAATTTTTATCTATTCCACCGGATTCTCTGGGGCGTTTTCAAACGTTGGAGGCCACGGGCCTTCCACCTGCTCCTCTTATCTTGCTTGCCCAACTGCTCCCTGACATGGGCGCAGATTAATCTCCTCTGTGAGATTATCAAACTAGATTCAGTCTTGAATTAAATAGGTTGCAAAAGTGATTGCAATGAGAAAGAAAAGTTTTGTGGGACATATTTTTGAGGTAGGAATTTTGCATCCCATTCTGCATTACAGAGCTGCTTGAGTTGCAGCATTAGTTCTTCAATGATATTGCCTGCTTCATTGATTTCATCTATTAATTTCCATGGATTTTGGTTAAATTGGATTGAGGAATCAGCGTATGGTTGAGGTTTGTTCAATATATTTGTGGATGCATGAGATCGAGCTGGGATCCAATCTGATGTTTGGTTGGATGAATTATTTGTGGCATTGGGGCAGGGTGAGTGCTTATTGGTGGCTGTAGGTGAAGATGCAGCATCAGGCATTGGAGGAGGGGAAGGTAGGATCATACCCCATGTTGGGATTTGGCACGGGGTGGGTGGTGGATTGGTGGGTGTTGGGCAAACATTTGGTGTTGACAGAAGTTTCTGAGTATGGGCATTTACGTTTTGAGTGGTCTAACTAAAAACAGGATGGTCAAATCGTCCATCCGCCCTCAACGTGGGCCCAGAACGGATGGTTGGGGGCAGATGGGATGGTGGCATGAGGGGGAATTGCCAAAGAAATTTTTTGTAAATTTAGGGCTGATTGTGGCATACACCTGAGGCCCAGCGAGGCGTGTGGCCCCATTTGGGACCACAAATTGTAAGATGGGATTTGGAGCCATAGGCTGCCAAACCTTCCATTAGCTCCTGGTGGAGCACTTTGGGGGGAGGTGGGTGGGCAAACCCTGAATTGGACCACCAAGGTGGTGTCCATTGGGAGCTGGGTCCGAGTTGTTGGGAGGGGAATATTGTTGAAAATTAATGGCACTGTTGCCACAGTGGCTGCATCAGCTTCACAGGGGAAGTTAAGATCAAAGTACCTCTTATAGGGACAGAAGTCAATAAAGCAGGCTGGTGTTATCACTGCCTGAGCCATTTTGATAATGGCTTGGTCATCGTAGGGGAAGAATTTCCCATATTTGACCCTAAGGCTGAAATGCATGTTGCTCTGGGGGAGCACCAGGGGCAGCGGGGCACCGCTTGGGTTTGGGCGAGATGGGCATTGAGATCCTTGGGAGGAACGAATTTCCCTAAGGGTTTAGATTACTGGGCGAGCCAGTATGAGCGCGTTTTCCTTTTTGGACAGAAAATGGAGGGGGAGTTTTGCTGCTGCCCCACGCTGGGACAGTTGGTGGGGGATCCAATGACATTGGAGAAAGACTTTAATGTGCAATTAAGTGTTTGCTTATAATTTACCAAAATAAATTTGCTCAGAAAGTTATGTCGAGCAGAGAGAGAACCAGAATCGATGAATAGGCTGGGTTTCTTTTTCTCAACTGACTTATCCAGGTTATAGTAAAGTGGAATAGCCTGGCCAAGAATGGTGCTAGTATTGTCCTTATGTTTGGTAACAACTCCATATTTTCTTAGGAAATCAGTCCCAATTAGGAGATCATAGTTCATATTTGGCAATACTATAGCAGGTGCTACCACTGCAATAGATCTGAATCTGAGAGGTAGGGTACTGTATGCACCCACCGATTTAGTTGTATGTGCTCCAGCTGTTCCATATTCCTGACAGTGGCCAACATCAGGCGCAATTTTCAGTTTTTTAACCTACTTTGTACTGACTATATTGATAGGAGCACCACTATTGACAATGGCCTTGTCAAGATAGGGTAGCTTAGGGTAATAGTTCCTCCAAAGCATACCAAAAATGGATGGGATAAAATGTACCGCAGCAAGTATACAGCAGGGAGAGCTGTAAATCCTAAACGTAGCGGCCGGTAATTTGCTATAAGCTTGGGAATAGGTGATGAGGTACCTATTGTAATATAACTAGTGAAGTTGATGGCCGGAGAGGAGCTTGCTGTACAGAGGCTCTATAAATAAGTAAAATTAAGAACGAACTGGGGTAAAAAAATGTAACTTTATTTAAAAAAGGCATGGATAATAAAAAGGTGAGGTTTTCCTCCTAATCCTTTCAGGGTAGCGACGTCCTCCACTGGTAAGATCTTCAGCATCCTGATGTTGATCAGGGGGGAGTTGACGGCAGGCTGTCCTTTGACAAATCGATTGGGGGATGGAAAATAATGCTCCATGAGAAGAAATTTCAGAGAGGTATTGGAGGTAGGGAAATTTATTGAATTGATTGGGAGCAGGTCAAATACCAAGAAACCCCCCTGTAAGTCTCAGGGAACGTCTTTTGGCTTTCAATCGGGTCATCTTCCCATTCCCAAATAAAAGACACCAAAGAGGATGGCGGTACCTCTCATCACTCAGGGCGACCTTGCTCACATAGTAGATGAGCGATGGGTAACAGCTCATTCGCTTCAGATCCTACCCCCAATACCCACACTTACCTCGGCAGAACTGTTGTGGGGAATTAGTGAAATCTGTGCCAAGATTACTGAATTGAAATTGGTCAGAACTAACTTGATCAGCAATATGGCTGATGCCCAAAATTTGAATGGCTGTAAAAACATGAATAATGAGATATTGGTCAGATTGCCCGACGGTTCCAATTAAAATCACTAAACCAGTTGAACAATTATTGGGCGTTATCAACGAGGGCTTAAAGCCCTCGGATAGTAATTCAGGCGTTGCGCCCAATGTGCTGCTGTTGACCAAATGGGTGGTTAAACAACCGAGTGCGGGTGGGTTGGCCATCCCAAACCTGTTCCCAACCAAATGGACCCATCCCTATATGGGATGGCTTTGGGAGATTCCTGTCACCCATCAGGCCAAACGCCGTCATGCTAATCGTTGGAAACATAGTTGAGCCTTGGTTTGGATGTTTGGAGGTCAAACTGACAGAGACTCAGCCCACCACCGAATTTTGCGATGTCAGTTCTAAAGAATAACCCACCCATTCCCAAACAATTCACCAGTTAGGTCAAAACCCGTGGGTCCTGACACCATCCTGTCACTACCCAATTGACCACTATCAATCAGTTGCATGGCACTGAGAAAATTGTTGGTCGATTTTCTTACTTCCCTTTTCAAATAAATTTTTGCTTAAAAATCAATTTTTTTTTTTCCATTCCAACTGCATCCCAGATGGCATTTCCCTGGTGGTCCATCGCCCCACACTCTGGGTGAACTTTACCAATTCTTTTGGTCACCATGGCTCCCTCTATTGCTGATTGGGCCCAGCGAGTCTGACACTTTTGGTTTTACAACCTCGTTCTTATGTTTTTCTGACAACAATACATGGGGATCTTATGGCCCTATGTACAATAATGGAAAGAAAGAGTCCATCTCCCTATCGCCCCAATGAGTTGGCCTCTCATGCCAAGAATCTCATCAAAACTATCTCAGTAATCCCACCTCATGCAGTTCAAACCACTGAGTTGGGAATGGGTTCAGTGTGGTTTGTCGTTGGGTAATCCTTACCCTGTTGTTGCATCACCACTTCGTGGTATCACATTTCCTGGCTCCATATCAAGTCGTATGGTCAGCAACGCGTCTGGCATTCTGGCTTGCTTTTTGGGTGTTCACACACCCCAACTGGCAGACCGGTCTAAACTCCTTCTGCCGTTTCCATGACACCCCCTCAAGATCTTGCCATGGGAAATAGTACTTGCGCAGAAAATGGCTATGGACGCAATTAACTACAGTGCCAGTGCCAGTGCCAGTACCAGTAGCAGCGATAGAGTATTCAGGCCCCCTACGGTGTATCACCTGATAAGGACCAGACCAAATGGTGGCAAGCTTATGGGTCCTACCCCCAGGGCGATGGTGGTAGAACAAGACTAGATCTCCTAAAGAGTATTTAGGGAGCGCAGGTCGGTGCTCATTGGCTCAAACCCCTTCTCTAAAACTGGTGGTTTTTATGAACCATTAGCCATAGCTTAGAGATGTATGATCTCATCAGTTAGTTGTCGCAGGGTAAGCTCTACATTGCTTAGATTAGCTGATTCAAGGATAGGATGAAGGCTGGAAGGGAAAAGTGGCTTGCGCCCATATAGGGATTGGAAAGGGGACATCTTAATCATCATGTGATAGCTAACACGGTAGGCTTATAAGGCACTAGGGAGAAAATCATTCCAATGCATAGGGTCTGAGGCAGCTAAATTTCGTAGAATGGAAATTAAAGTACCATTAGCACGCTCTACCGCGCCATTGGTGGCAGGGTGATATTGTATATTGAAGAGATGCTTTATACTTAGCAAAGAAGTTAATTCCTGGAATATATACTGGATAAAATTTGTGCCATTGTCTGATAAAAGTACCCACGGATAACTGTGATGTTAGAATATGCGTTGGTACAGGAAGAGGGCAGTAACTCTAGAAGTAGCATGAGGGACTGAAGTGGCCTCAACCCACTTGGTTAGGTGATTAATGGCAAGAATAATATAGCAATGGCCATAGACAGCCGCAGGTAATGGCCCTACAACATCGATGCTAATGGTATCAAAAGGGGCCCCAGAGACTATGAGCTCAAATTTAAAGTGGGGATTAGACTTTTCTGGGAATAGCAGGTGAAGCAACTTCTAAAAAAATCATGAATGAACTCGGCCATATTCTCCCAGTAGCATTTGGATTTTAGCCACTCAAGGGTTTTCTTTATAGCCCCATGCTCAAGGGTTTTATGGGCTTCTAAGATAGTTTCAGTAAGAAGGGATGGCGAAGATAGAGCAGAAAAGAGGTGCCAACCTGTTTTACCAAGACACCCTCAACGACTATAGTGTTAGCAGACATCTTCTTTAATCGGACTTGAATGTATGGAGCTTCTTGAGGCCACAACCTAGGGAGAGATAGAAGCTCAAAAAGTCGATTTTCTTTAGGAATAGTTACATGTAGAATAGGGAGGCAGGATAGACCATCCGCATTTTGATGAATGGCGCCGGCTCTGTGAACTATAGAAAAATCATATTTTTGGAGCCTGAGGGCCCAGCAAGCCAACCTCCCATTGGGATCTTTCATTTGACAAAGCCAACGGAGGGAGGAATGATTGGTAACTATTGTAAAATGTTTACCATATAAATAGGGGCGGAAGTGTTTTATAGCAAGTAAAACTGCCAGGCACTCACATTCAGTTATTGAGTAATTCCGCTCTTCCTTGGTTAACATCTTGCTGAAATAAGTAACTGGGTGGTCAACCTGATCTGGTCTAACTGGGAGAGGATGGTGCCTACAGCGGTGTCACTGGCATCAGTGAAGAGAACAAAAGGTTGCTCAAAGTTAGGATGTATTAAGATGGGGGCTGATACCAAGGCAGTGCGTAGGGAATCAAATGATTGTTACTGCTCAGGGCCCCAAAAGAAGGTTACATTTTTGTGTAGGAGTTCAACTAAGGGCTCAGCAAGGTCAGCGAAGTGAGAGATAAACTGGCGGTAGTAGCCCACCATTCCCAGAAAGACTTGGATGTCTTGCAAATTCTTGGGAGCGGGCATGCGTTCAATGGCAGAGACCTTATCTAGGATGGGGAGGATATCTTGCCGCGTCACCTTGTGTCCTAAAAATTCCATTTCTCGTTCAAAGATTTTACATTTAGAGGTTTTAATTTCAAGGAGGCCTCCCATAGCCACTAGAATACCTGACAAAGATGATCAAGATGTGCAGTAAAAGTTCAGGAGAAGATGGTAACATCATCAAGTTATACTAACACACACATGAGTTTAAGGTCCCCAAAAACTGGTCCATAGCCCGTTGGAAGGTAGCAGGGGCTTTGCATAACCCATGCAGCATATGAGTAGGCTCAAACAACCCTTCATGGGAGATGAGGGCACACTTACTACAATCCTCAGTGGAAAGTTCAATCTTCCAGTAGCCACTGGCCAGGTCCATCGCAGAAAAATATTGGGAGCCAGATAAGAATTGTAAGGAGTCATCATTGCGGGGTAAAGGGGTGGAAGGCGAGTTGGTAGGGCATATAGCTATCAACCTGAAGGTTGCAGGTTCGATTCCCGCCCTTTGCACATCAATTGGGGTGCCAGCCGAAGGAAGCTATTGGCAGTTAGTAAATATAGTAACACGAAAACCTTACCCATGACATAACCAGAAAGATCTTAGTCCCAATCTGGAGGTGAAAAAAACTTTCCATGACAGAGTTGACCCTGCTCAGGTTTCATGTCAATACTTTCTTTCTCTATTTTGTAATGTCCATCCCCTGGTCAGCTTGCCTCAAATAAATAAAATCATTGCGGGGTAAAGGGTAGCTGTCCTTATGCATAATGGAATTAAATTGTTGATAGTCCATAACAACATGATGACTCCCGTCCTTCTTTTTAATTAACAAGAGAGGGGAGGACCAGGGACTATGTGATGGTTGAAGGAGGCTAGCATCAAGAAATTGCTTTAACTCGAGGGTAACCTGGGCTTCTTCAGTTTTTGATTTTTGATAAGGTTGAGAGTGAAAAGGAACAGCATCTCCAGTAATGACCTGGTGTTGAACGCCTTGCATATGGCCATAATCGTGAGGTCCAGAGGAGAAAATATCCAAATACTCATTGATCAAAGCTTTGGCAGCCACTTTTTGCTCCGCCAACAAATCAGAACCAATTTGTACGGTCACAACAGCAATGAAAGGGGGCTCCTCTAACCCAAAATCATGAAGGGTCCCAACGCCATGAACCTCCACCTGATCATAAGGCAAGAGGTGGACGTAAGTGATAGGGTGATTCAGCTCAAAAACTTTAGGAGAGTGGGAGAGGTTAGCTAGAAGAACAGTGACAGTGCATTGATAAGCGGGATCTAAAACCCCTGGACAGGGGAGATCTTCAAATATGGAGGGGTTAGGTAAACTAGAAATCTCAAGCAAGTGATTAGGAGGGGGAACTAACTGGATCCCAGTGTCTACCAGGATTTGGGCCTGCGGAGGTATGGTAAGGACTTGGGGAGAATGTAAAGGATCCCCTCCTCAGCCTCAACCATGGAAGGGGGCACCTTGACTTTAGGCCCCAACACACGATATTCTAAACACTCAACTGAAGCAGAAGACTTGAGCTGGCACGTCCTCAACTTTCGCTTCCCTTTTTCCTTAAGAGCAGAAGTTAGAAGTAAAGGGACAAGGTATCCTATTATAGAAATAAAATTTATTCTTAAAGTTAATAATGGCAGCATGCTCCATAAGAAACCCAGTGCCCAATAGGAGGTAGTAGCTATTATTATCCAAGGCTACAGCAGGGATAGAGAGCTGTAGGCCACCTAGTTTTTAGGGGCAAGTGGGATAAGCACCTATAGCTCGAGCATATGCAGTACCAGCGGTCTCATATTCTGATGAATGGATAAGATCAGGCTGAATCTTAATTTTTCCGATTAGGTGAAAAGAAATGATGTTAGTTGGAGAGCCAGAGTCAACAATAGTGAGAACCTTCACCTTGTGTACCACTGCTTTAATACAGGTTACCATCACTCCCTACTGAGCTGGGATAGAATATATAGCTGCACGGGCCGACTTAGAAAGAGGATAAGAAGAAATATCGCAAGGTTTAATATCAACGGAAGGCTAGATAGGGGCTTCCTCTTCAAGAGCACTAGGGCCAACTAGGTCAGCGGAAACAGTATGAACTGATTGTTCTCAAGGCGCAGTAAAGTTGTCAGCATAGGGAGCCTCTCGCCCTATGCTGACCCCTCTTTGCTTTCTCTTTGGCCATTTTCGTCCAATAATGCTGAATGGTGTGGTTGCGACAGCCACATTAGGTGCAGTTGGGTTGAGCTTGATTTTTTCCAGACCCATTGTTGTTCGCTACATGGATATGAGGACGTGAGGCTGAAGTGGAAGCAGGGGTTGCAGTAACTACAGAAGTAGGAATTTCAAGAAGTGCCTCCTTAATATCTAAAATAGAAGTAAAATTTTGTTTAACTGAAGTAATATGAAAATGGAGCTGTAGGTTAAGCTCTAAAGTAGACAGGACAGTAACAACAGCATAATTGAGAGTGAGGCAGTTATTAGTTACCAAAGTTTGAGCTCAGTGTAAAATGAGCAGCAAACTCTGCGGGGATTCATTATGTCTTAACTTAATACTCATAAAGACCTGTTTCTGATTTGCCAAGGTGAGATCACTATCAAATTTTTTAATAAGCGCGGCCTTCACCTCAGCCCAAGTGCTGCATCACATGAGGTGGGGTACCATAATTTCTTGGGCGGATCTATTAAGGCAAGAGGTAAGTATTTAATATTTTGTCAATCAGGAGCTTCCTCCATAAAATTTCTCTAAATATATATAGAAATGAAGCAATACTTCCTTCCCCGGGGTGAAATTGTCTTTAAAAGAAGGTTTAAACGTAGTTCCCATGGGAGCCACAATAACATTAATGCCCACTAAACTAATTCAATTGATTTTTGATAGCTCAGATTTGGACGGAGGCACATGATTCCGATTTAAATCAGCTTGTTGTCGAAAATGGTTCAGATCATCTTGAAGAGCCCCAATTTGGGCAATTAGGAAATCAGTAGACGCTTTTTGTTGAAGTTTATTGCATAATGATTCCATTTCAACACATTGATTTTGAATTAAGTATTGGAGCTCATAATTGTCTTGCTCCTACTAATAATATTTTCTTTTTGGTGAGTTAAATCGTCAGTGAGAGAAACGTAAAGATGCTAAGTGTTGTTCAACCCTTCCTTAATCACGTTGACAGTAAGATTTGGATCAATAGGTTCTCCAGAGAGAGATAGCCAACAGCTTTGAGCAATAAATTAAGGTTTTGTTTGAGATCAAGAAGGCAGCTATTCGAGGAAGGATCCTCTGGAGGGGAAGGTAAATGCACAGTCAGACACAGAGGTCCAGGAGGTCCAGGGGGCCATGAGGATCAGTATGCCCATAGCCAGGGGGGCCAGTTGGCCCAGGTGGCCCTTCACTTCCATCACAATCAGGGGCCCCATCACTCCTGCAGGAACAGCTGATCCTCACTCCCTGGGGGCTTGGGGGACCCACAGGGCAAGGGGGCCCTGGAATTTTGGGCACACTTGAGACATTAAACGCTGTTTAGATTGCTGATTCAATCCAGCTTATTCGTTCAAAATTTGTTCAGTGAAAGCATTAAGAAGGCTGGCTAGGTTGGTAATGGCTTGTTGCAACAAACTCTCAATAATTGTGTTGGTCTCAGTAAATTGAGTAGCTACTTCCTCGCAAAGCAGGGTAGCCACTCCCACATCCATTTGGGAGAGTTGGTTTTGGGTAGAATTAAGTTGATTGCATTTTTCAAGAATAGCCTCACAGTTATCCTTTAAAAATGAAGAAGTTGAGTTGTAGAAATTGAAAGGTAGATTGTAACTCTTGTGACAAGGTAAACTGTCTCATGATTTCCTGATGATGGATTCCCATAATTTGAACTAAATGGTGAAGGGCGAGGTGCACAAATTGTTTTAAATATCGCTCCATATGAGATACTCCTACTTTGGAGTCAGGTAAGGTGGAAGATTCATATAGCACTCACATATTATCAAAAACTGCAGAGGCTTGGTTACAATGGGAGCAATCTCAGGGGAAAAGAGCACCTAGAAGTAATTAATTAATAGTATCAGTGACACCTTTAGGATGAAAACGATAGTTTTAAAGCTCTAGGGCTGGAATAGAAATATTGAGCGTAGCACGAAATTGCAACAATTGGGTTCATTGTTCTCATAGTCGCCATTTCCATTGGAAGTTAACCATTAGGTGAAGCTGGTTATTTTGGTAAGTGGCCAAGTAGAGTCTTGGCGGGAATCATCCTTTGTGAATATATTTATTCACCAGGTATCTTGAGAGAGTACCTGGCAGGGAGCAAAAATTATTTTGTCAGGAAAAGGTGGCTGAGGGTAATAGTTCCTCTGAAGTGTACCAAAATGGATGGAATAAAATGTCCAGCATTAAGCAGACAGCAGGGAGAGCTGGAAATCCTAAACGTAAGGGATGGTAATTTGCTATAATCTTGGGAATAGTTGACGAGGGACCTATTGTCATAAAACTGGTGAAGTTGATGGCCGGAGAGGAGCTTGCTATGAAGAGGATCTAGAAATAAGTAAAATTAAGAACGAATTGGAGGTAAAAAACGTAGTTTTATTTAAGAAAAGACGCGGATATTTAAAGGCGAGATTTTCCTCCTAATCCTTTCAGGGTAGCGACATCCTCCACTGGCAAGACCTTCAGCATCCTGATGTTGATCAGGGGGAGTCGATGGCAGGCTATCCTTTGACAAATTGATTGGAGGGCGGAAAATAATGCTCTGTGGGAGGACATTTCAGAGAGGTATCGGAGATAGGGAAATATGAATTGAATTGATTGGGAGCAGGTCGAATTCTAACAGGCCTGGACTCACACCTTGTTTACTGCTATGTCCATATAAGTGCATTCAGAGTTGTTTTCAGAGGTATTTGTTGGGTGAATGCTGAAAATTCTGCCTGATTCCAGATGTGATTTCAGGCTTGAGAAAAGATCTAGGAAGTTATCTGCTAAGGTCTTCATGGAAATAGCTATTTGAACGTTGTTAAGCTTAGGTAGGTCAGTTGAACATCTGTGTTGTAGGTCCAAACCCTGATCAATAATTTGCTTTGCGTAAGGTTTTGATACCTCTGCTTGGGCTTCTTTGGTAATTTTCAAGGGTTTATTTGCTTTTGCTGTAACTTGAGTAATGACCATCATGACATCATTAGCCACAATATGGTGGAGGTTATTTTCAACAATATCTTCAGCCCTAAAGAGCTCACCAGGGTCAGGTGGAATACTTTGAACATCTGTGGAGTTAGAGCATTCCGCCTCTACTCCACCTGCTCTTTTCCCACCTCAATGTCATTGTTGATTTTTAGAGCAACGTTGACCCCAGGCTTTTTGTTGGACCTTCTGTAGCATTCACGAGCAAAGTGACCCTTTTGACCACGGTTGTGGCATGTAAGCGGCCCTTTTGCTGCTTTTGCTCGCATTTTTGGTTTACAGTTATGGAATTTTTTTCCTGGTCAGACATAGCGTTGCTTTTTGTGCCCAATAATTGGGATTTTTGCTGATCCTTGGCCCGATTAGGGGTATTGAAATTATGGGAACAGCTTCTCAAGTAATTGGTAAGTTCTTGGATTACTAAGTTTCCATTGAATGCTGGTACATGACATTGTGCAGTTCACGGAAGGGCATAACTGCGTGTTCCATTGAAATCTTAGCATCAAAATTATCTATATCGTTGCACCCACGCAGAACTTGTGCCTCATAGAGAAATCTATCTACAAAGTCTTTAGTAGTCTCATTCTGCTTGAATTCAATATTAAGAAGCTCTCTTGTTCAAGTTTCTAATTTCTCAGGCCCTCTAAACTGGTTTGTTACTGAAATTTTGGCATCCGTATAGGACCAATTGTCACCCAAATATGGCATAACAAGGTCACGTCTATGGGCAGCAGTGAGTTAATTGGTGCTGATCCTTTTGCATGATCTGAGGCTCCCCTCATTGCTTTTTCAAATAGCTTGAGGAAAGACTTAACGCCCCCATCTTTATCAAACTTTGGTAAAACAGTGTTTGAAGACATCTAGCCCTGTTTTGGGCATAAGTTTTGTACTTTACCTTGAACGTCTTGGTGTACCATCGCTCAAAATTGGTTCTCTTCAGTTGGGGAGTATATGGAGTCAGTATTGCTGCCAGGATTCTAGAAATATATTGGATGTTCAAAATATCAGTTTCTGTATTGGTGTCAATTTCCAATGATTCAGTTTCATGATATTGCTCTGAACTACTGGATTCTAATGCTTGAATTTGGCCCTTAGTTGCTTTCCCAAACTGTTTTTTGGCCAAATGGACAGAGTTTTTTTCCTATTACTCTTTTGTCAAAGCTGCGTGAGCATTGGCAGCTTTGTTTTTTAAGGTTTTCATGAATTTCTCAAATATAGCTTGAGTGGACGTTATTCTTTTAATGTCTTTGGCTATAATATCTACTTAAAAATTTGCAGTTGATAATTGCATTCTGAGTTATCAAATTTCCTGAGTGATTTTAGTATTTCTGGCCTGCAATCTTGACACAACTGTCCAAAATCTTTAAAAGTTCCTTGTTTTAAGGCATCATCTTCATCCCAATCAAAAAAATGGTTTTGCTGAATGAGCTCCCCCACTTAGATAGGATTCTGGGAGTAGGAGGTACCAGCTTCAGAGACCTGGCGGCTGGTAAAATAATCTGAGATTTCCTTGGCACTAACTTTAATCTCGTTGTTGCTTTACTGTCTGACCAAATCTTCCAGGATCTGGGTAATTGGATCCATTTCAGAGAGTGTCACCAGATTTGAGTGAGCACCAGTTGTTAAGTTCCAAGGATCTCTTGCTTGATAATTATTATCTGATACATTTGATCAGGATGAAGTTCCTTAGATTCATCCTTGATATTGCCAGTGGCTTACAGTATTCACCCCGTTTGGAAACTCAGTAGGCAGATTAAAATAGCCCCAACTCTTCTGGTCAATTTCAGGCGTAATTTTCCAACGTAATTGGGAACTTCTTCTGAGTCAGGTTTCAATACAAGCTGTGCTTTCAGCTTGTTGACGCTTCTCAAAAGGAAAGATTCTGAGAAAACCAGGATAAGGATAAGATAAATTATCTTTTATTAAATGATATTTATTAGATAATCAGTCATTAGGCCGGACGCCAGTATTTATACCTCTAAAGCATCTCATGACCATATTCAAGCAAAAAATTTCAACAGATATTTTACCACCTCAGTTTGGCCTTGAACTGATATTACTGAGACCTATTTTTAGGTTTATTGGTGCCGAAATACTCTTAAAATTGGGAGGATTTCAAGGTACAAAAATTGCAATAAAAACATGAAAAGTTATCCAGATCTTCTGGATTTATGTTTAGTCATAGTGTTGTGAAATACGCCTTCTGTGAAATTCTTGCATCAATTAAAGTATATGACGTACCCCTAATTGAGATTTCAGCAGGCCTCTATCTTGATAGCACTAGGTACTCCCTTTTGGGTGGTCCCTGTGCAAGTGCTATCATGCTGATTATGTGTATCGACATAAGAATTTTTCCCTAGGGTGGGAAATTAATTACGTTATCATTTGTAAGTCCCAGGGACCAGCCCCTGCAACTGGATAGGGATCAACACCCCTTACAGACGAAAAGGGGTCATAAGGCTCCAGTGGACCCTCTGTCACAGCTGAGCGACCTAGCCCATGTGATAGATGAGTGCTGGGTGACTGTCATCCCCCCAAGGATACCCTATTTCTAACACTTTCCCCTTCTCAACCCTGGTAAGTTTGATAGAAGGAGTCTGGAGGGAGATTGCGCACACCAGGGGGCATAGACAGGCCCCTGGGATTACCCACTCCCCAGGCAAACTATGTTGGAGTTTTTGGGGAAACAGCATTCCCAACATTGGAGCCTGGCCTGAAACTATTGGTCTGGGGGAGCTGGTCTGGACTGGCCAGCACCGGAAATCAAATCAGGATACAGCTTGGATCTTGAACAAGTTCCAAATGACTCAGACCATATGCCCCAATGCTCTGAAACAGATCTAGGAAGTTTGGAACGCATGATTAGTCTAATGGAGGGTTCAGTCTGAGTTGCAAATAATCCGATCCAAAGGACCCAGCCTCCTGGGATGAATCTGGAACACCCAAACCATGCAAACAGGACAACTTGGATGACCAGGACCCAGATTGGTAGTATTGACTTGCTTTTGCCCCAGGAATGCGGGAAAATTTGCAAAAGTTTTTCTTATTTTTGCCAAAATCTGAAGCATCACCCTACCCCCTCTGAGCCAGCCAACCAAGTCCCATCACCAAATCCCAAATGGCCAATCCCACGATACCTTCCCCATGCATTTTGCCCAGTTCTTAAGGCAACTGCCCTGCCCAGGGGCAGTTTGTTGGTTCATTCTCTTATCTTTCACTTAATAAATTTCAAATTATTTAACTTGCCGTGGCCTCTGTCTGCACTATTATTTTTAAAATTCTGCTGATCAATATGACAAAGTGCATCATCACGCAAGATCTCCTACTGATATTAATCAACTGGGTTATCTTGTCACTTGACCCCGCTATGCAGCATCAGATTGTATTTGCAATAAGCTGCCTCACCCCTGATGATGAACCCACTGTTTCATTCGTTACTGCACATTCATTTGATGGGAACCCTACTGTCCATTTGGTTGCTGAGTCCTCCAAAACTGCTCCTCAGTTAGAGCAGCACCCGAGCGCCCCCACCCTGCCACTTGTGGACTTGGAATCCATAACTTCCCCAGCCGCCACTGGCTCAGTCCGCCTGTGGGACCTGGAGCGCCCCCTCTAGGGGAGGCTTAGTCCCATACCCTCTTGTGGGTCACAATCTACTCTCTCTCACTTCCAATCATGCGGTGGCCACTGTGCCATCCCTTGCTGGTGCGCAAGTCCCCCTACTCAAAACATAAGGCCAGCAACCATGAACACTGAAGGAGTCATCGTCCTCCCTGCCTCTTTCGCTCTTGGGGGTTGCCCCAAAAGCCTTGCGGTTGCCCCCAATGCAACCACCTGGTTTGCCTTGGGAGCCTTAGGTACATTACTGAACTTTTACTTTCCTCATGTCTCCAATAAGACCCCACTCTTACTAGTTGCTTGGACCGCTATGCCTATGGCATTCTGGGCCCTCCATTGGGTGCTTGCGCACCCCAACTGGGAGCCCAATCTAGCTTTTATTAGATGAATCTGTGACATCATTCGTCTGATTATCCATGTGACTTTTAAACGTTAACTTTGGGTCAGTCCTAAACGATTTTGTATACTAGTTGTTTGATTGTATACCCAATAATTGGGACCAATTGCCAATATTTGCTGCAGTGATAATCAGCCATAACATTCAAGCATATTCAGCCTGAGCATTTTAATAAAATACTTGATCAAATTGACATTGATACTTGGCCCAATCCATGTAGTTGCAATAGGCTTTGAGGTGAGAATCAAAGTATTAGCTCTAGAATTGGGAGGAAAATTGGCCCAATCTGATGGTTTTTCAAAAAGTTTTATTTTAAGTCAACCACCAGAATCTGACACCCTGATAGGCCTCCCTACTACTTGGGAGTTGCCGGAAAGTATTAAGGGGTTGTTCAAGGGGGTGGTGGAAGCCAGAGGGCATTGTTGGTCATCAGGTTTCCTTATAATCTAATGCTAAATTTGATGAAAAAGTGGTAAAGGCATTCTAAAAGGTAAAACTAATTTCAAATAAAAACAATTAGAAAGGGTTGAATTCAACTCTGTTATACATATTTAAGCCTTTATATTGCCTGATGATGTAGCAAGCACTTGAGGGTAGTTTTAGGGTTTTTACAATCCCAATTGATTAAACTGGATCAACTCTACCATCATTGCTTGTGGGCATGTACCACAAGCTCTTATGCACAGATTGCGTAATTTGTCAAGCTTATAACTAAGCAGTTAATTATTTTATCAAAATCTCAGATAGGTTGCAATATAAACAAAGTTGGAGAGAACTGAATGTTACTCAAATCACAACATAATATTACAATCACATAGTGTATCAGTATAATTTCAATCTATATATATTAGAAATTGGACTGCAAAATTACACACCATTTAATTCCTAAATAAGGTTATAAGACAGCAGCCCCTAGCAGTCTAATCTATTATTACATCCTTTTACTTTTCCCACACTTAAAAATTACTTTTTAAAGGTTTGACTTTAAATAGCCTGCAGTTACCATTTCCAGAAATGTTTCCTAATCCTGAGAATGGCCAGGCCATAGTTGCCTTTATCCTTTCTATCATATGTAGAATAATTTGTTTAGCTTTATGAATAATATCCTGGTTGTCATTTTGTGGTTTTACCTCATCTAGATGACAGGCTACTCTTAGCTTTATCAGCCTGTTCCATTGCATAATAGATTGGTACTTTATCTTAACTTTCTCCAACCTCTTTTTAGATTTGGTGTTTTTGGTTTTATTGTATAAGGTGAACTGGTAACCCTTGCTTAGTCTTTTATTTTCTTGAAATTTTACTTTTTCATCTTTTTTGAAGTTTCCACTTCAGACTTGTGGATTAATAAAGTCCCAACAAACTCTAAAGCATCTCTTATATCGAATTTTGAAAAAACAATGGGGGTATAAGTAATTGTTGGAGAAGTACAGAAGTTCTTCCTATCTATAGATGCCTTACAAATACCCATTATTGAAAGTTGGCCAATATATATACCTACAATCAGAAAGTAATCCAGACAAGCCACACACAGTAATGTATTGTCTCTTCCAGATCTCATATATATCTCATCCTCCCAGTATTCATTTGCCCTGGAGATTCAAATATGTCTGTTGATTTAAATCCAATGGAAAAAGGTATCTTTTAAACCCTTTGATGCCTTTATTGTCTCAGAATAACAGGCTGAGACTGTTGAAAACCATCTAGATAAGTAAACTGTACCCCTTTCTGAAACTAGCCCTGTTGATATTCCTTTGGTAACCTTATCTCATCCAATTATGTCTTGTAACGTTGCAAAAAAGCAATATTATGCCTATATTTTATTGTCTATTTAAATTCAGTTAGGATCCCAGCATAATTTTATTGATGCCCAATATGATACAGGAGCGGCAGGAACTTCATGAGTCTAAAAGTAACACAAGGTTTAGAACTGGATCTTAGAAAATGGACTCATATGTTCTGGGTTCTTCTTCATATCCGAAGATTTTCTATATAGAGAGACTTCCTATTTGCATTTTCTGTGAATTAGTTATGCCCTTGTGCCTGTTTTACCGCAGTGACAAACTTGATGAATTGAAATTTTCTTGGGCTAGATTGGTGGCATCATCAACAGGTAAATATCATCTTTGAGTCTAACTTCCTGTCTTTTTAAATACACACCTATGTGTTAAGTTCTCCTTCATGGATACATTATACACATCAAGAGCATTAAGATCCATCACTTTTTGCCCTCCAGTATAATTTACCACTTGACTTCACTTCTCAGTTAATGTTTATGTATAATTTTGGCAATATCTTTGGGATACGCTGGGAGGGTCTCACAGGATCAAACCTAATGAACAATGGACTGATGTTGAAGATCATCAATTCTGAGACAACATAATAAACTTAAGAAAATATGGAGCAATTGCCTTAAAGACACTTCTTTGATCAGTTTATTATTACAGTGGATACTTGCTGCTCCGCTTGCTTTCTACTATCAACAATACTCCTCCTTCAATCATCCCATCTCGCTTATATATCAGCGACTTTGGTCAATACAACTTCATAAGCTTAAACTTTTCAATTCAACTGCTAACTTATTGGCTCTAACAGAGTGTGATATTCTTAACTCCCTATCACCTTAGTTCAAGGTGATTTAATATTTGTTGAATATCAACATACCTTATTAAATTATTTTGGAGGCGATTCAATAACTAGCTTTTATGAACAATACTGCCTCATCTCAAGGCGCTCAAATAATCATAACTATAAATCATGGGTAACAGATTATGGTCAATTTCACAATGGATAATTTGGGCTTATTTTCCAGTCATATCAGAATGTCAACATCACCCCCCCTTGACTGGATGATAAGTCTCTTACGGTTTATATGCCTGGAGGAACTTTGCGTGCACTCAGTTGATAACTTGACCACTCGCAGGGTCCTTAATAGTATAGGCATTGACACCTGTTTTCTTGATAACTTCAAATGGACCAATCCAAATACTGGTCAATATGAGCTTCTGACCAAACCCATGTTGGTCATGAAATAGAACAATGTCCATATCTTTGAACTGAGCTAAGCCACTACACCAGATCTGATTGCCATCATGATTCTTTATATTCTTAGCTAAGCTGAATGATTGCACTTTAGTTTTTAACTTAATTAATGTGTCATCTAGGGTAGTCAGATAGCGGTGAGATCCATTACACTGGTATCTTCTAATTACGCATAAAGCAGTGCCAGAAAGGAAGGATAACGTCCATATAGTAGTTGAAAAGGACTCTTCCCTGTGGCAGAATGTTAGCTAGTATTGTATACAAACATGGCGGTGGAAAGAAGGGAACTCCAATTGGAATATCAATAGGCTAATAAAAACCAGAGTATGTTCACCAAGGTCCCATAAACTTGCTCAACCATCCCATTAGACCCAGGGTGGTTTGGGGTCATCAGAACCCCATAGATGCCCTGCACGATTTGATATGACAGGACGATAGCCCTCAGTCATCATGGCAAAATGAATGGAATCTATTGGAATCGAACTGGTAATGGTAATTTAAGCTGCGAATTGAGGCGATATTGGGTTATTGGGAAATCACATTGAATTAGGTAATTATGGAATTAATTAATGCAAAATTGATGGAGCCAATAAGATATGGCGAATTAAATTAATAAGCCATATGAGTTTTAGCATTTAAAGTCACTACAATATAGGCGAGATGAGATGATCAAGTAGGGTTGTTAAATAGGTTAAAATTCAGCACAATTAGAAGAAGCCGCTATATTAAGTAGATTAAATAAAGAAGTAGCGAGAGCTAGTGCTCCATATTTATTTGTAAGTTACTTTGTGTTATAAGGGCAACGATCGTCATATTGTTGTTCCTACTTGCTCAGTGGGTGTAACCCTGTGCAAATCTGGCGGCATATCTCTTGGATATCGCCAATTTTACAACAGTGGTGCTCACTACAGGGGCCCATTGATCAAATATCAATGATAAAAACTCAGTTGTCAGCAATGATGCATCGATGTTGTTTTAATAAAAATTCTACCCATATCTTTAGGTCATTTGCCTATGCTGATCTAAAACTGGCGTTGGATGCTGTGCATAAAAAACAAGATGAGCTGCTCCAGGAGGTTCAATGCACTAAGCTGCCCCCATTCGATCGTGAAGGGAATATTCATGGGTACTTTAAGTGATTTGAAATTGCAACTGAAGTAGTCTTGGATCAACGAAGAGCAAAATTGTTGATTTCTTCCTTGGATGTTGGAAGTGCTGATCAAGTTGTCTGTTACCTTTCAAGCTGTTCCCCTATATACCAAGAAGTCAAAATATGGTGCTGTGGTTGTTCGGTGGAACTGCAAAGATGTTTCAGCAGAAGGTCAAATTTTTGACCATCAAGTTTCAGCGGAATGAAACTCTCACTGCTTTTTCTGAGCGTTTTACAGTGGAAGCTCACATGTTAATTGGGGCCAGAGTCTTATCTGAGGCTGATATGTGTATTGCGATGACTTCTTCTGTAAAGCCATATTGTGAGCTACACAACTTAATGGCCACACTGTTGGATGAGGATGTACCTTTGCTTAAACTTGTTAGTTCTTGCAAAGCATATCAGCCAACTTCCTCCACCTAATACCGACCAGTTTCCTACTGCTATGACTGGTGAACCATCATATTTGGGGAACCCTATCAGTACAGTTCAGATTTCACCAAGCTATTCTCAGCAGTTAAACGGCCACCCCATTCCTGCTTATTATCCTCAGCCCAACCCTCATCATGAATGGTATCACATTAATCAAGCATGTGGGCCCTATGGGGTCAGCTGTTTTAAATGCAGTCGATAAGGGCATCTGGCATGATGGTGCCCTACTCAACTGGTCTCTTGCATACCACCAAAACAGTACAGCAAGGGAAAAGTCAGAGCGGAATAGAGAAGGAACTCTCTAACTCTGCTATACCAAACCCAAACATCCCACCTGAACCTAAATTTGAATATTCAGCGGAAGTTTCCTTACACAATAAGTCAGTGTTATATCAGCCACCTGTTGGAGGGGTGAATGTTTTGACACAAGTACAGTCAGCAGCTATGGGGGAGAAGGAGGCTCAGATGCAGGTCAAGCTGTATGCTTGCCAAATGTTTGACCAAGTAATTCCTGAAAATTTAGACCCTTCCTCAGCTCCCCTTTCTTATAAGCAGTAAGCATAGACCTTCCAGTCCAAACTATTATAAAACAATACCCTAGAATTGGTGAGAGGATTGCATGTTTCCTTGGAAACAAGGATCCTTCAGATGACCATGTTATCAGCAGTCAAGATGCATCATACTTCAAATGTACTTACTGTGACCTGGTTGTAGCTAAGACCTAAGTCCATGCCATCATAGATACTAGCGCACATGTCAACATAGTCTCCACCAAATTGGTGGCAAGGTTAGCATTATAACTGGATGTGGAACACCAGATGGTATATGGCACTGCTGGAGTGGAAAACATGGTCTCTGAGGGTGCATACGGTGCCCTTCCTCTGAGGTTTGGTTCTATTGTTGTGATTGCTCCAGATATGGTGTTACCAAATAGCAATTGTGATCTGCTAATTGGAACTGCCTTCTTGCGACACTATGGGGCTGTTTATTGATATGACAAATGAGACTTTTTGAAATATCAGGTTAGCGAATTTCAATCCACTTTACCTCTAGAGGAATACCTAATGACCCAGTGCATATGGGGGATATTAATCTAGCTTATAGCAACGGAGCAATTCCAGTGCGCTACCATCAGTTAAAGGGCAAAACCTGAGCCCTTCCTCAACAGATATATGAATATCAAGGGCTACCGCTCAGAGCTGCTTGACCTATATCTATTCCATCGGGGCATCAAGTTATAGTGAACACTGAGTTGGTGGTTGAAATTCCAAACGGGCTCTATGGGGAGGTTATTGGGCCATATCAGCAATCACAGCTTGAGCCCCACGTGGCTCCAGGTATTATTTTACCGGGGCAGGGGGAGTCAAAGTTTTCTCACAAACTACAAACGGTCACACTGCAAATCTGCCGCCACCAAATAGTGGCACATATACACTTAATCCCTGTTGAGGAGGTTCTTTTGGTTCATGACTTTGGGTCACTAGAGGAATATGTTCTGCCTTTCACACCTCAGCTTAGTGTAATGGCGGTTTCTTCACGTGATGAATTAATAGGGATGTTGGAATCAC
Organism: Massospora cicadina; assembly: GCA_022478985.1. Lineage (NCBI taxonomy): Eukaryota > Fungi > Entomophthoromycota > Entomophthoromycetes > Entomophthorales > Entomophthoraceae > Massospora > Massospora cicadina. The sequence goes on from JAKSZP010009231.1 coordinate 158,656, forward strand.
ATAAGGATAGGGCAATCGCTTTTTTCAAAAATATAAAGAGATTTTTGTGCTGATGACCATGATTTAGGATGTGCGCAGGGGGTGGTTCATAAGCTGGACATTGGAGATCATCCCCCATCAGGTCAAGGCCAATCCGCCAATCAAGGGTGGAAGAAGAAGTGGTGACTGAGGAAATTGAAAAGCTATTAGCGCAAGGAATGCTTGTGCTATTGAAGAATCCATGGGCTTTTCCTGTTCTTATTTTTAAAAAAGAAGGATGGCACCAACCACGTAGTAATAGACTATTGGAAGCTCAACAGCATCACTAAAAAAGACTCCTATCCCTTACCACGGATTGATGATACTTTATATTGACTAGGGGGAGCTCGTTTCTTCTCAGCTATGGACTGATCTTAGGCTACTGGCAAATCAAGATTCCACCAGCAGTATAGGAGAAGTGCGCTGTAATCACATCCAAAGGTCTTTTCCAACCAACCTGGATGCCACAAGGCATGTGTAATGCCCCAGCTACGTTCCAACAGGTGATGGACACTATTCCTGGGGACCTAAAACTGTCATGCGTCCTTGTATACCTTGACAATATTAATGTTTTCTCCAAACCTTTTCTGAACACCTCAACCATTTAGAAGCTGTATTCCGCCGGCTCACTAAGGCCAACACTAAGATCAAACCCAAGAGATATCACTTCTTTAAGGACCAGCTGGAGTACCTGGGATTTCTGGTTGATGCCATAGGGCTGAGACTTCAACCAGCCAAAGTGGAAGCCATTCAGAAAATGACTCTACCCAACAGCAAGTGGAATATACAGGTCTTTTTGGGAATGGTCGAATATTACTGGCAGTTCATCCCTAATTTCAGCTATATTGGGGGCCCACTATTCGAGTTATTAAGGAAAGTCACCACTTTTGAATGGATGGAATGGCAGCAACACGCTTTTGAAATGCTTCGAACTGCACTGGCCAGCACGCCAGTGTTACATTCTAAATTTTGAAAGAGAATTCATCGTTCAAATGGATGATCCCTTTCCGCCATAGGGGCAGTCCTATCCCAAAAAGATGAGGAAGGAGAGGAACACCCCATAGCATATTGCAGTTGTAGCTTGAACAACCATGAGTGCAATTCTACCATCACTGAGCGGGAGTGCTTAGCGGTGATCTATGCCTATAAGCAATTCTGGGTGTATCTGCATGGAGTGAAATTCAGTTATAATGGATCATGCCTCACTACGCTGGTTACAAAATCTGAAAAAACTGGAAGGGCGCCTGGCCCGATGGGCTCTTAAATTGCAAGCATACAATTTCAAAATTCTTCATTGACCTGGAGTAAAACACCAGAAGGCTGATTGTTTATTGAGATTGCCAACAAATGCATTTACGGCGGATATAAGCAATATAATGTTTGACAAAATGATCTGTGGAAAATACAATTATGAATTGCCCCAAATGATTAAAGCGTTAAATGAAATGAGAGCAAATACCTTCTAATGGAATGAGGAACTATATAAGTGGTTTAGCGATTCCATGGTGAATTTCCCACGACCCTCATCCCGGTCAGGAATTATTATGAGCGCCCACAAGGCAGTCAGACATGGGGGGTGCGTAAGACAATGGAGTTGTTACGCCCTCAGTACTATTGGGAAAGTATGAGCTTCGATGTGTTCAAAACCATTTCCTGTTGCCATCAGTGCCGAGTGGAGAAGCCATTCCGCCGTAAGACTTCATATCAGGTAGTGAAACCACACTTTGCTTGGCATACTGTGTCCTTGGATGTTGTTGGTCCCTTACCAACAGGAGCTAACTGGTGTAAGTATATCCTTGTGGCTATTGACCATTTGAGCCGGTGGGTCAAAGCAAGGGCAATACAAGATTTAGGGGCAGTTACAGTGGCCAAGTTAGTGATGAAGTGTCTTATTCAGCGACATGGATGCCCTCAGTTTATTCTCACTGACAACGGAACTAACTTCACCTCGCACATCCTCTCCAAACTGAATGAAATCATGTGAATCCGTGGGGTTCTAATGACCCTATACCACCCCAAATCTAACAGAATGGTCAAATGAGTGAATGGGACTCTGGTGAATATCCTACACAAATTAGTAACGGATTGACCATCTGATTAAACCTTCCTTATTTCCACTGCTGTGTTTGCCTATAACATCAATTATCATTCCACCATGGGGAAAAGCCCATTCCAACTGCTTTACAGCTGACACCCAGCTCTTCTGGTGTTACTCTATTAGTGTGTAGAAGATACCAGATGAATGGAACCCCACCATTATCTGACTAACCTTGCAAACATTCTGATCAAATTGCAGACTGAAGCATATTCCTTCAGCTTAGCAAAAATGATTAGGAATATGGCTGCCAATCAAGTACGTTGTAGCGGGTTGGCGCAGTTCAAGGAAGGTGATATGGTTCTCTTCCATGATCAACATGGGTTTGGCTGGAAACACAAGTTGGCCAGAATCTGGATTGGGCCATTAAAAGTTATTGAAAAGACAGGTGTGGACGCATGTACTATCAAGGACCCCACTAGTGGTCAGATCATCAACCAAGTGCATGCCAAGTTCCTCCGTGTGTTTAGGCAATAGGAGCCTTATCGTCCAGTCAAAGGGGGGTAATGTCATGATTCTGATATGACTGGACGATAGCCCTCAGTCATCATGGCAAAATGAATGGAATCCATTGGAATCGAACTGGTAATGGTAATTTAAGCCGCGAATTGAGGCAATATTGGGTTATTGGGAAATCGCCTTGAATTAGGAGATTATGAAATTAATGAATGAAAAATTGACGGAGCCAATAAGATATGGCAAATTAAATTACTAAGCCATACAAGTTGTAGCATTCGACTTCGCTACAATATAGGCGAGATGAGATGATCAAGTAGGGTTGTTGTTTAATAGGTTAAAAGTCAGCAGAATTAGAAGAAGCCGCTATATTAAGTAGCTTAAATAAAGAAGTAGCGAGAGCTAGTGCTCCATATTTACCTGTAAGTTACTTTGTGTTATAAGGTCAACGATCCTCATATTGTTGTTCCTACTTGCTCAGTGGGTGTAACCATGTGCAAATCTGGCGGCGTATCTCTTGGTTATCACCAATTGTACAACATGCCCATTAACTCATTCAACTTGGGTAGAATCTGCGAGGTGAAGTTATTATTGTTATCAGTAAGAATTAACTAAGGACAGCCATGTCTCTGGATAATACATTCCATAATTAACTTAGCCACTGTGACAGCCCCAAATCCCATATCATCATTGCTTCAACCCACCTGGTCAAATGGTGAATCAACACCAGAATGTACTTAGACCAGTTAGCTCCTGTTGGCAGGGGGCCAACAACATCCAAGGAAACTGTATGCCAAGCAAAATGGGGTTTCACTTGCCAGTATGAAGACTTTTGGCAGAAAGGCTTTTTCACTTGGAACTAGTGGCAGCAGGAAATGGTTTCAAGAACGTCAAAGTTCATGCTTTCCCAATAATATCAAGGGAGAAACAATTTCAACGTCTTGCTCACTCCACCATGTCCTACTGCCTTATGTGCACTTATGATAATACTAGGCCGTGCTGAGGTCACGGAAGTTCACAACTAAGTCTCAAATCCATTTGTACAGCTCCCCATTACATTAGAAGGTATTGACTCACTTTAATTTGATGTTTTATGACTTGAGGAAGTTTATCATCATACCTTCCGCAGTGCATCTTATCATACATTATGTCACTCTGATACACTGTAACCGCAATCATTGGTAGCCTGGACAAACAATGAGAATTCTGGTGTTTGCTCCATAACGGTGGAGGATCTAAAAGTCATAATTCTTCAGTTTGAGGGCCCATCAGTCTAGGCGCCCTCGGGTTCCTTGAGGTTCTGAAAACAGCGTAATGACTCATGATCTGTTATGACTTTAAACTTCACTCCATGCATGTACACCCTAAATTGCTTATACACATAGATAACCGCTAAGCACTCCCACTCAGTCATGGGATAATTACATTTGTGGCATTTCAGACTCTGAGTGCATTAGCAACTGGGTGCTCCTTCCCTTCATCATTTTTTTGAGATATAACCACCCCAACAGCGGAAAGGGATGCATCCATCTGGATTATAAGCTCTTAAACAAAATTTGGGTAGCGCAGCACTAGTGCACTGATAAGTGCCATCCAAAGTGTATCAAAAGAGCATTGGCGGCTTTCCATCCATTCAAACGTGGCTTACTTCTTTAACAACTCAAAATGAGGACCTCCAATATAAATGAAGTTAACATAAATTGACGGTAGTAGTAAACATCACTTTAATACTTGTATATTGCGCTTTTTGTTTAGTGTAGTCATCTTTCAGATATCCTCCACCTTGCTGATTGCAGCTTAAGCCCCATAGCATTTACTGCAAACCCTAGGTACTCCAGCTGGTCTTTGAAAAAGAGGCATTTACTAGGTTTGATCTTTATGTTGGCTGCAGCAAGCCAGCGGAATGATTCCTCCAAATGGGCAAGATGCTCCAAAAACGTCCAGTAGAGGCATTAATATCATCAAGGTATAGGAGAATGCATGATAGCTTCAAGTTGCTAAGGATAGTATCCATCGCCTGTTGGAACTTATCTGGAGATTTACACAGCCCTTGTGAAATATGGGCAGATTGGAAAAGCCCCTTGGACGTGATAATGGCGCATTTCTCCTGTTCCACCATGGTCAACTCGATCTGCCAATAACTGGATATCAAATTCATTGCTGAGAAGTAACAAGCTCCTCCATTCAATCCAAGGCATTTTCAAATTGCAGCAAGTGGTAGGAGTCTTTTTAGTAATGCTGTTGAACTTTTGGTAGTTTATCAATAGACAGTTTGTACCATCTTTCACTTTGACAATTAGGACAGGCGAAGCCCCAGACTCTTCAATGATTCAAGCACTCCTTGCTCCAACAGCTTATTGATCTCCTCAGTGACAGCTTCTTCCACTGCTTTAGATCAGCAAATAGGCTGGGACCTGATGGGGGATGATCACCCATGTCCAGTTAATGAAAAAAATCCCGCAAGTACCCTAAATTATGGTCGTCAACTGCAAAGATTTCCTTATATATTGGATTAAAGCAATCGACTGATCTTTTTTGTTTTCTAATAACCCCATTAAATTTTCATGCGGTACCACCACCATTATGCCAAGCTGTGTCTTGATGGGCAGACCATATTCATCCAGCAAACTGAACACATGAACCCAAAGAAACTCCTAAACTGGAGTCAAGTGTAAAAATGACATTTCTTATGCCAGCTGAAATGCTACAGTTTGTTATGAAAACTCACTGCTAAAACCTTGTTATATCCATGGCCCAGAAGTATAATGACTGTAGACACATGGGGTTCATAAATGTGATTGCTGATAAGGGCCAATAACCTTACCATAGATTCCTTCTGGCACTTCTACCGCCAATTTGGTACTTACTATTACTTGGTGACCAGAGGGAATGGACATAGGCCCAGCTGCTCTGAGCGGTAGCCCTTGATATTTATATATTTACTGAGGAAGGGCTGGGTATAGCTTTTTAGCTGATGGTAGCAAACCAGAATCACCCTGTCCCTGTATGAAAGGTTAATGTGCCCCATGTGCACAAGATCCTTTGGCACTCCGCAGTAGATAAAGTAGGTTGGAGATCCACTGCACCAGAATCTCTGAAGGTCTCAACCATCATATCAATGGCAGCCCTGAAGAGTCACATAAAAGCAGTTTTGATTAGCATGTCATATTTATTGTTTGATAGCATTATTACTAAGAAACCATACAATAGATCCAAAATGCAAAGGTAGCATGCTGTACGCTCCCTCAGAGACTGTGCTTTCTGCTCTAGCAGTCCCGTACACCATTCAATTTTTTATATCAGGTTTTTACATCAACTTCGCCACCAAATTGGTGGAAACTATGTTGACTGGAGCTCCTGTATCTATTATAGCGTGAACTCTGTTTTTTTGGTACAAAAATGTCACAGTATGTAAACTCATAATAAGAAGAATATTGACTGTTTAATATGCGGACATTTTAGGGATCTCATTTCCCAAGGTAACTCATAATCCCCTTACCAACTGTTAATTCTTGGTGTAACGGCTCAATTCCGCTGAGTTGGTTTACACAGGGTATTAGCCACTGAGCAACCAAATCGGGTGATATGGAGATCACTGACTCTAGTAAAAACCAAATAAAAGATATATGGTTTGATCGCCCCTATCAACACTTTATCAATTTTCATAATTGCAGACTTATCTGCAAAAACCTCCCAAAGACCTCCTTCCTGAAACTTTCGCTCAACTATCAAATATCAGTCTCCCAAGTCAAATGGATCCTCTGATTGGCAATCTCCTATTCTTTTTACTTTTTCTAGGAGTTTTCATCTATCTCAAAGTCTCAGCATATTTTCCCTTGATTTGCCAAATCATCAACACTTTAACTGATTAGCTTTTCATACATATATCTTTTCTGTCAATCTCGAGACTTGTCTCACTCCAATTTCCAAACAGCTGGAATTTATAGTGTATTGTCCAGTCATATCAACTTCTTGACATTACCCCCCTTTAACTGGACGATATGCTCCTATTGCTTATATGCTTAAAGGAACTTTGCGTGAACTCAGTTGATAATCTGACCCCCACAGGTTCCTTAATGGTGTAGGAGTCCATGCCAATCTCCTTGATTATCTCAAGCATCCCAGCCCAGATGTTAGAGAGCTTGTTTTACTGCCCAAATCCATGTTGGTCATGGAATAAGACATGATCTCCTACAGCAAACAGCAGAAATCCACTCCATCTTTTCTGATCAGCCGCCTGATTGTAAAACTTATTGCCAAACTGGTGGAATAGGCTTCCATTTGTAACTTGATCATCGTTTATGTTAGATTTGTCAAATAAATGGGGTTCCAGACAAAAGTGTCCACTACACATGAGTAAAGCAGAGCAAGCAGATCTGGATGTCGGCCATACAGCATTTGGAAAGGCCTCTTGCTAGTTGATGAAGGATAGCTAATATTATATGCAAACACAGCTGTAGGTAGGAGGGTACTCCATTCCAAGGGTCAATCCTTCACCAACTTACAGAGTATGTTCACTAGGGTTCCGTTGACCCGTTCCACCATTCCGTTTGATACCAGATGGTAAGGTGTAGTCAAAACTCCGGGGATCTCCATAGACTCATTCAACTTGGGAAATATGTGTGAAGTGAAATTGTTTTTGTTGCTTGTTAAAATGAACTGCAGGCAGCCATGTCACTGTATGGCGCACTCCAGTATAACTTGGCTGTAGCTACTGCTCATAAAGTCATTAATTGCCCTGGCCTCCACCCATCTTGTCAATTAATCAATTGCGACAATTATATACTTATATAGGTTTGTGCCAGTTGGCAGAGGTGTCACTACATCAAGAGAAACGGTGTGCCAGGCAAACTGGGGCTTAACCAGCTGGTATGTGGTCCTCTTGTGGAATGGATTATCCACTTGACACTGATGGCAACAGCTTACCATTTCAAGCACATCATAATTCATGCTCTCAATAGTAGTGGGGTAACAAAAACTCCAATGTTTTCATCAATCCTCCATGTCCTACCGCCCAATGAGCATCTATAATAATTGCAGGTCTAGCGGAAGGTTTAGGGAACTCAGCGTCAAGTCTCCAATCTGCTTATATAGTTCCCCCCATGTAGGAAAGTATCCTGCCTAAGCCCATCTAGTACCTTGATTACTTGTGGTGGCTCATCATGGTATCTGTTTACCACCATCTTTTTATACAAAATGTCGGCCAAATATGTCATAATGGCAACCGTTAGTAGTTGGGTAAGACAATCCATATATTATTTCTTGCTCCTGGATGATGTACAAATTTCAAAATCATATGCCTGGAACTTCAGTGCCCTATGCACGAGCCATCCTTCTGGTTCATGTTGATTCTGCAGCCAGCGCAAGGAAGCATGATCCATCACCACTTGGAATTTTACCCCATGTAGATATACCCAAAATGTTTGTATGCATAAATCATCGCCAAGCACTCCTACTCAGTCATAGTGTAGTTTCATTCGTGATATTTCAAACTTGACTTCAGAATGAGACAGGGTGCTCCAAGCCATCATCGTCATTCTAGGATAATACTGCCCCTATAGCGGAGAGCGATGCATCTGTTTGTACTATGAATTGTTTTTTGAAGTTGGGATATTGTAAAATGGGTGCGCTTGCTAACACAGTTCATAACACATTGAAAAAGTTTTTGGCATTGTTCCATCCAGTAGAAAGAGGCATTTTTATTTAACTACTCAAAGAGTGGTGCCCCAATACAGCTGGAGTTAGGAATGATCATTTGTAGTACCCAAACATCCCCAAGAACACTTGAATGTCCTGTATATTACCTAGGCGGGTCATCTTTCTTATCACTTCCACCTTTGCCAGCTACGGTTTAAGCCCTTTTGAATCCACTACAAACCTAAGGTATTCTAATTGTTCTTTAAAAAGTGACACTTCTGAGGCTTGATTTTGATATTAGCTTAGCAAATTGGCAGAACACTTGTTACAGATGAGTAAGATGCTCTGTAAATGTTTTTGAAAACACATTGACATTATTGAGGTAAACTAAGACGCAGGAAAGCTTCAATTCACCTAAAATTATATCCATAGCAAGCTGGAACATATCTGGGGCGTTGCACAAACCCTTTGGCATAAGTGTCAGCTGGAATAACCACTTTGAATTGAGGATAGCACATTTCTCCCATTCCACAAATGGAAATTCGATTTGCTAGTACCCCAAGATCAAATCCATGGCAGAAAAATACTTTTCCCTACCCAATTGATCCAATGTGACTTCAATCCGTGGAAGGGGGTAGGATCCTTCTTCTTAAAGCTATTGAGCTTCTGATAGTCAATAACCACCCAGTTTATGACATATTTTTTTACAATGAGCACCAGCAATGCTCACAGACTTTTTGACAGCACTAGCAGCCCTTGTTCAATAATTTTATCTACCTCTTCAGAGACAACCTCTTCCACCACCTTTGAATGTCTAATAAGCTGCAATCAAATGGGAGGGTGATCCCCCATATTTATCCGATGTACCACCCCTTGGGCGCACTCCAAATCATGATCATTGTATAAAAAAATACCCCGGTTTTTTTCAAATAAAGCTATCGCCTTATCTTTCTTTTCCACTGACAATCCAGTTAGCGCTTCCCATGGAACCACTGTCATTATGCCAAATGATGAATTTATTGTTAGACCGAAGTCCTCCCATGATCCAAAATCATGAATATGGCAAACTTCATCTATAGGAGACATTTGTAGATAAGCCATCACTTAGTGCCGCTGGATTGTTGTCATCTTTCTCTGTAGATTTTCTAGAAGTACCTTCACCTTCTCATTCCTGGTTAACAGTAGCCCTGGAGACACATGTAGTTTAAGCTGTGATTGCTGGTGAGGCCCCATAATTTTCCCGTATAGCCCTTTAAGGACGTCAATTTTGAGCTCAGTTCCTACTATGCACTGGTGTCCAGATGGTAGGCTCAAAGTGCTTGCTACTCAGAGCGGAATCCCTTTATACTCATATATCTGGTTGGGAAGGGCTCTTGTTCTCTGCTTTATTTTACCAATATTGAACAGGAATCACCCCATCACTGTATGCAAGATTAATTTGATTGTAACGGAATGGATCTATTGGGATTCCACTAAAGTTAAAGTTAATGGGAATCTGTTGACCCAAAATATTAAAATCTCCTCCGTCATATCAATCACAGCAGAAATTTCCTCATGAATGCTGCACCGATTAACATATCATAGTTATTGTTAGGTAGAACCCCCGCTGGAGCAGAAGTTTTAACTGACACAAATCACAAAGGCAACGTCCTATATGCTCCTTCTGACAAGTACTTTGTGTCCCCACGGTCCCATATACTACTCTGTGGTCTACATACTGTTTCAATGGAAGCTTAGCCACCAACCTGGTAGAGATTATATTCACTGGGGCCCCAATATCTATGATAGCGCAAATTTTTGTGTTCTGAACTAAAATGTCACAGTAAGTGCACTCCAAATAAGAAGAACCATCAATGTTTATCACGTGGACGTCCAAAGGCTTTTTGTTACTCAGAAAGGAGAATATGCCCATACCAATGTGAGGATACTCCTTAGCGATTTTTTACCAGAATTGCTACGTTAACCACTACAAGAGAGGCTACGTTATGGAGGGATCTGCATTGTTTATGCTAGTTTTTTCCAGGATCTGCCATGCATATGGCATCTGCACATCCTGGTGGAACTTAGAGCTTAGGGCGAATAATCACTCTCTGTAACAGAAACTGGGGTATCTGATGGAAGCTGTTGGTATAGAAAGTCATCCAGCTGAGTTCTGAGTCCTACGCGAAAAGATTCTTGAGAATCATTTGGGACAAATGAATTTAACTTAGTGGAGGTAGAGCGTCCCATCTCTACTTTACTGAAGCTTTTCCCTGCTCGACCTTCCCAGATGGCATCACATATACCCTCGGGTTGCTAGGGCAATTACCTACATAATAACCTCTTTGTCCACACTTGAAGCAAGCATTTATAAAGGGTTCACATTTAAGACTTGCAGCAAGAGGACCAGTTCAAAGATTAGTGGTATTATCAAAGGTTGGGGATGAACTAGAGGAGCGTGCAAAGGGCAAAAAGGATCCACTGATACAAATGATGGACATCTATGTTCCAACTTTTTATAGCTCAGTTTCTGTGGCCCAATTTCTGAGGAGTGTGCTGAGGCAACAGCAGGGGCCTTTTTCTCTACATTGTGGGTGCTAAACGTGGTGGAGAGACAACATAAGGAATTCACAATTAATATAACCCCGCATCTTCATCCTAAACGTGTGACATAGTTTTATCTAATTCATGATATGGTTTGATGGCCACCATCATTGCTATACCAACATTATCGGTGGATAAAATGTTGGCTCCAATTGACACATAAACTTCCGCTGAGAATCGTTCAGCAAATTCTAACAGGGACTTGTTTTGGTGGAACTGAACAGTCAGGAAGTAAGCTTTTTGTTAAGCCATCTTGGCCATGCCCTTAAACAGCCAGAGAACAGTCGCTTTTACTTCTTCATAAGATACAGAGCTATTTGGAAGGTAGCAGGTGACTTGATTGGCGCCCTTCAAATCCAAAGCTGACAGCAGCAGTTTTGCTTTCCACTGATCTGAAGCCCCTTCCACAGGAAATTCGAGTCGCCCAAAGTAGCTGTATAGAGTCCTGTCATGACTGAAGGGTGGTAATTTCTAAATTCAAACAGCTTCGCCTTGCTATGAGCTCCAGTTGTAAGGAGCAGCTGTATTGGGTTTTGAATGACTAAGGAAACATACCCTTGTGAGCTATCATAGGGATGGGTGGACAGTATCAAATCTTCGAAAATGTACTCAGAAGAAGTAGTGTTGCGAGGAGGGTTTTCATGACCCCTGAGGGATACTCATTGGCTGATCCATAACATTCCTTCCCTGAATCACCGCTAAATGCACCGTTCCCCCTGGCTCCGGCTTTCTCTGAAAGATGTTCATTGATTATCTGTTTTATTTGAACTTAATTTCACCTACACTGGCCATCATGAAATTCCTGACGGAGAATCTCATATTGATTCTGCAACTCACAATGGAATTCCCTCTCAGAGTCCAGTTTCTGCTCCACTGCCTGTAATCATTAGAGGACGCCCTCCACTGTGTTATGAATTCTTTTGTGCTGCCTGCTAGTGTCACGTGATTGTCAATTGCCATTATCTATTTGGTTAATGAGGGCGGCTCATTCTCACACCAGTTCCTCATTGGCCTATTGAGGGTATCCAGTCATACTCGCATATCTATTTACTCTCATGTTTTAATGAACAGAAGAGGAATGTCCCGGCTTTTCTCAGCCTGGCTAACAATTTCCATTTTTGTAACCTGACGTACCAACTGGAGATATTTGGGGGATGTTGACAAGGGGATGAGTGCGTTGTCTGTTGTCTGCTGATTACTCCACTCAATGCAAAGTTGGCCAAATTCAGCTGCTGCGGAACTTAGATGATCCCTTTTTGCTGTTCTGTTAGCGTTACCCTTTCCCTTATCTGAGCTATCACAGTTTTAAGCGCTTCCACCAGTTCTGCCAGGTCTATCATAAAGCACTCAGTTTGCTTCCCAATGTGGTTACATACCAGAATTCATTCCACTAATAGAACATGCCGATTTAAAAGTTTTCCTAACACCCAAGGTAACTCTAGATTCAACTGTGGCACCAAAACGTCCAACCAACGACGGACATCCCCAACACGGTGGTCTACCTGTACCAGCACCCCCTGCACCTCTGAAAAAGAGTGATCAAGGTGGTCAAGAAGGAGGCGAGTATCATTCTTCTGGGCTTGAACAAACCGCATTATGTCCCCAATTTCAATATTCTGGTGAGCCAGCACATGCAATAGCTGGTGGATAGATGACTGAACATAAGCGACTAATTACTCTTTGGTTCCATGGGTACTAAGCCGATGAGACAAACCCATGGTAGTCTCATCCAGATAGGACATATATAATATGTAGTGGGTTTCTTGGCCCATTGATTGTAAAACAAACTCAAAGTATGCTCCCCCGCCTCGTCTTCATGGAGTTAATACCCCCGCAGAAGCTATTCTATAATGCCATGCAGCTGCTAAGGGGTCACATTCATAGAGCGACCTTGTTGGTCTGCCATTAACTCAGGACAAGTTTCTAAATGCAAATCAACCATAGCATCTTCATCACCTGACTCTATAACTGTAAAAAGTACTGGTTTGTCATTAAATGCTTCCTGCGCTTCCTCAGCATATTACATGCGGGATCCAATCAGGTTTTGTCATAAAAAGTGAGGGCTCGCCATTTTGCCCTAGCGTCAATAAGCTAAAGTTGACCTGTGGTCCCCTTGTAGTGAGCACCACTGTTTTTTCTCGGCATAATGGCTTGATTCCGCTGAGTTGGTTTACACAGGGTATTAGCCACTGAGCAACCAAATCGGATGATATGGAGATCACTGACTCTAATATAAACCTAATAAATGATATATGGTTTGATCGCCCCTATCAACATTTTATCAATCTTCACACTCACAAACTTATCTGCAAATACTTTCCTAAAGAACTCCCTCCTCAATCTTTCATTCAGTTCTTAAATCTTGGTCTCCCAAGCAAAATGTATCCTCTGCTTGATAATATCATATTCGTTTTAATTTTTCTCAGATTTTCATATATCTCATTGTCTCAGATTAAATCCCCTCGATTTTCCAAATGATCAACACTTTGATTAATTTACTTTTCATACATATATCTTTCCATCAATGTTATGACTTGTCTTGACTCCAATTTCCAATCCGCCAAAATGTATAGCATATTACCTAGTCATATCAACTTCTCAACACCAACTTTGGGGTATTCCTTAGCAATAGTATCTACAGGAAGGGTGACGTTTACATCTTTCAGGGAAGGTGCTTTTGCAGCTGGATCCAGCTTGTCTGCAGAAGCTTGGTCAAACCTTTGACAGGCGTATGGCTTTGGTTGTTCTCGAGGTTTTTCATCTGCCACAGCCTTAAATTGCACCCAAGTCAGCACTTTCACTCATCCAACCAGTTGCTAGTACAAAAATTTCGTCATTGTATTGGGGGACTTCTGCTGGATACAATAAAGAAAGAATTATGTGGGAAACTTGGAGTTGGGATACCATAGGTAGAGAGTCCCTTCTCTACTCCACTCCACCTTTTCCCTGATAGTAATGATCAAGTTTCACGTAGCGAACTTGACGGTTAGGGCAACATTGTGCAAGGTGGCCAAGTTGACCGCATTTAAAACAATTAGCCTCATAGGGTCCACATACTTGGTTCTCATAATAAGGGCCTGACAGATAGTTTGATAGTTGATTCCCAGCGAAACCAGGGCCAGGTCATTAGGGTGACTGCTGACAATTAGCGTAAATAAATCCAGGTGTAGTTGGTGTTTAAGTTTTGACCTACTTTAAATAGACTGGTTCTTTTTGGATATAAGTCAGAGTTTTGAGCACCTATTGTATAAAGACAATAGACCATATGGCGGCAATAGTCAAATATAAACTCCTTGTAAATAACAGTTCAAGGCTGTAATCTTCTGTCATTTACTTGTACAATGGCTTTATGCCCTGATCCTTTTTATCCCAATTAATTCCTCAATTTTTAATACAGCAAAAGAGTATTAAATACAAAAATGCTTTTAATTCAAACTATAAACCTCTAGTGTAGAAGATTGTGTTTTATTTGTTTGAACTTGGAGATAATTTATAGAGTTTGATGTTAACCACATCTCACACATGACATCTCATTTCTCAGTGGCACTTAGCCAGTGGAACACAAAAAATTCATCTGAGGGTCTACAATCTATTAGAATCTGTAATGGATCAGGAGGCACCTTATCCATATTTTAGTTTGGATCGAATGGAGTTTGATCCAAATCTGGCCCTTAATCAATGGGCATCGAAATCAGTAAGTTTATAACTGGGCAAAATCGCCATCCCAAATCCAAATCACCTCCACAGAATGACAATGGGCTTACGTGGGGCATGGATGGTGATCCGGTGGGATGGCGAATCTTTGCTAATGATGTGGTGGTTAGGGCTCAGAAAAGTTTAACTAAAGGAAAGCTTATTAAATATTCACAGTGCATGTTTTAAGGGAAGACGGGGTAGCCCTAAAGGGCAGTTGTGTCTTCTACAAGGAATTTGGAGATAAAGAATTTAGCTAGCCTGGATTCTATTAGTTTTATTTAGTATAATAGTCAGATTGGATCAAAGTCATGAGCTCTACTAGTGAGCTTGGTGAGGCATTGGCATTGTTCTCAGCCCTTTCCTGGTCCCAGACCCTGCTACTGATTTGCATCATCATGGGAACAGTGGTCCAAGAATATGTGGCAACAATGAGACATGGCGGTCAGGTTCAGGGATGGGCCTCTGCAGGCCTGTACCTAGTATGATCAGTAACTTGGCTCTTACTGCCCAATTTATTTGTTGCATAATTGCGCAAACCTGCCCGTTACATTAGACGCAACTCAAATACTTTCTTTTCAGTTTTGTGGGGCCCCACGAGGAGGAAGTGGTCCCAGGCGGGGAGGAATGGTACTGCCATGTGTTGATGGTGGTGATGGTGAGCTTCTCGCTCATGTTTATAATAAGAGAGCTGATCTGAGTGTGCAGTTTGAGACTTGTGAGAATGGAGGAACGCAAAGGGGGCCTGTATCCCCAAAAGGTCGGGCAGCTTTGCCTATGGAAGCCTTGGAAAAGATCAACCAAGTGGTGTTGAAGATTCATTTTCAGGCGCGTTTGGCTCAAGCAACGGGTGGGGAGACCCCTTTCTCACTGCAGATCGCGCAAATCATGGAGGCACTACCCCCAGAATTTTCTGGGTGGTTGCAAGAGTTGGTTGAAGAGCAAGGACGACTGCCCAGATCCATGGATAAGTGTGTGGACTGGATTGAACGGGCGGCCTGTCCAGATGAAGCGCAGGATGAGGCGTGGTCAGCTCTTTTAATGGTAGGTCAGGGCTGAGGATCAGTGGAAGAATATGGGCGGATTTTCCAGCCTTTGGCGAAAGCAGCGAGAGTCCTGGATTCACAATCATCACGAATGTTCAGACAAGGGCTGCAAGCGGACATGTTGGCCGCCATGGAAGCTGCTAAACTTCAGGGTTTGTTGGCGGAGGAGATTGCTTTGGTGATGCAAGTGGAAAAGCAATTTGGCGTTGGCACGGAACTGGAGAGGGGATTCAATGTCCCTGGGTAGGGTCCAGTCGCCCGTCATTGCCAACAGAGGATGAGGGGGATGGCGGGGTTCTCCATGAGATTTTGGGAATATCCATGGGGGATCCCGTCAGGGTAGCAGTGAGGAGTCGGGAAGAACAGGCCAGGGACCTGGGCAGAGCTATAGTCCCTGACCTACTTTACCTGCAAATTTGCAAGCTGAGAATGCTTCTAACATAAAACCTTCTTCTTCACTTTATCCTAGGTTATTTATTCTGGTTGAGTTATACTCGCATGGTCAAGCTGAGAAGGTGCTGGCCCTGGTGGATATATGGGCCAAGAAAAATTATGTGGAGTTTGCCCTTGCAGAACGTTTGTAATTGGAAATGAGAAGGGGTCCTGAGGTAATGTTTGCTGACGTGTCAAGAAGAGCCCCATCATGGGCTCTGAAGCCCTTGATTGTCAATCAGCAGAACCCCTTTTGGTTAAAAGAGGGTTTCTGTGAGATCTGGATTAGGTTTACCCTGTGGTGCTGGGGATGCGATGGTGGCATCATTTCCAGCTGCAGATTGATGTGTTTCATAAAACAATTACCTTATCACCCCATATTGGACCTCAGATGACATGGAAGATGGAGGTTGGGGGCGACGTCCTGAGCGGATGCAGGAGCTTAAGGGGAATGCAGGAGGTAGAGCTCTCACCTGAATACAGTGACTTCATTGACATATTCAGTCCCATCAGGAGTTCATCTTTTTTCCCTACAGGTTCTTTCGCATTATCAAACAGTTCTATGAGGATTGTACCTTCCCAATGGATGTCCGGTCTATGCTCTCAATGAACGGGCCAAGGAAGCATTGGAGAGCCATGTGGAGTCAATGCTGAACAAAGATTTGATTGAGCCCTCCATGTCTCCAGTGGTGTCCCCTGTGCTGTTAGTACCAAAGGCGAATGGCGATTTACGCCCTTATTTAGAAATCTGACGTTTAAATGTGGCCACGGAGCCAGATCCATATCTGATGCCCCATTTGGAGGATATTCTTCCGATGGTTACCAGATGCACAATGTTTACAAAGCTCGACCTCACAGATGCATTTAATCAGATTCTGGTGAGTTTGGATCATCAGCAATACACAGCGTTCAAATGCCACCTGGGGGTGTACCAATATTGGGTAATGCCTTTTGATCTGAGGAATGCTCTGGCGTTGTTCCAATGGATGATCAACCATGTCCTTGGGGGGATGATCGGATGATGATGTGCCGCTTACATGGATGATAATTTAGTGTTCTCGCGGTCCCAGGAGGAGCACATATGAGATGCTCGGGAAGTTCTGGGGGCAATTGGCTGAATGGGTTTAAAGTTGAAGCCCTCCAAGCGTTAGCTCAACTGGGTTTGGTGAAGTTCCTCTGCAATGTAGTATTCCAGAACGGATTGGGGTGTGTACAGATAAGCTTTACTCAGTATGGGCATGGAAGGCCCCAACGGATCAAATGGGGGTGCAAAGTTTTTGAAACATTAAACTTCTTTCATTGGTTTGTGAAAAATCTTTCCCATACAGCCTTATCATTCACGCATCTGACCCAGGACGTTCCATTCATATGGGGGAAGGAGAAAGCGTGGGCGTTTGAATTACTAAAGGGTAAGTTACTTACTGCACCTGTGTTGGCCCATCTGGATTCCGGGAAACCCTTCATGATTGATACAGATGCTTCAAATTATGCTGTGGGGGTGATATTGCTTCAGGAGGGGGAAGACAGGTTGGAGCATCCCGTGTGTTACTTCAGCCGCAAGTTGCTCCTCATGGAAATGAACAACCTAATATATGATAAGGAACTGTTGGCAGAGATGGCGGTCTTACATGAATGGCAACATCACCTGCTCATTGCCTGGCACCATTTTGTTATCTGAATGGACCACAAAGCCTTAGATTATTATTGCCAACCCAGAAAGATGAACCAGCATCAAGCCAGATGGCATGTGGAGCTGGTCCACTATGATTACTGGGTGGAGTATAGGCCTGGGGCTTCAAATGTCCTGGAGGATTGGTTGAGTCAAGATGGAGCCTTTGTGTACGAGAAGGGGGAATTATGGGAGTCTAACACAGTGACCATGCTCTGACCAGACCAATTCAAAATGGTTGAAGAAGGGGGAGTGAGTTGGGGGAGGAAGTTTGTTGGAAGCAGAGGAGCGCGGAGTTTGAATGAAGGCTGTAATCAGAGATGACAGAGGGTCAGCCGCACCAGTACCATGC
Source organism: Massospora cicadina (assembly GCA_022478985.1). Lineage (NCBI taxonomy): Eukaryota > Fungi > Entomophthoromycota > Entomophthoromycetes > Entomophthorales > Entomophthoraceae > Massospora > Massospora cicadina. The sequence goes on from JAKSZP010009231.1 coordinate 176,637, forward strand.
AGATTTCTTAAAAAGGGTTGAGGTGCTATACCACAAGTCATGTGTATGGGTATCAAACCCATCATTATGATGGAAGGTAATCCAGGCCTCTCATGACCTTCCGCTGGAGGGTAACCTGGGAGTAGGTAAAGATGATGGAATTGGTACAGTGGGAATAATCATGGCTGGGCCTTTGTAAGGATGTCCAGAAGTACGTGCGGGAGTGTTTGTTATGTGCAAAGTCAAAGCCATTGAGAAAACAACCCTTGGGTAAGTTGAATCCGCTGCCAATACTGCAGGCCCCTTGGATTCAATCAGTGTCAATTTCATAGTGGAACTTCCAAAGGTGCAGGGGAAGGACACGATTATAGTGGTCGTTGATAGACTTACCAAATACACTGATTTCTTCTCATGCACTGGGAGTTTTTTGGCAAGGGATGCGGCAAGGATCTTCATTGATGAAGTGTATTCCTGACATGGATTACCTGAGGAGATCATTTTGGACCATGGCCCACAATTTGTTTCGAAATTCTGGTCAAGTCAACTGGGTAGTCTGGAAATCAGGTTAGGTTGGTCCTCGGCGTACCATCCACAATCCATTGGTCAGATGGAGAGAGTGAATCAAATACTTGAACAGTATATGTGGTGTTATGTGTCCAATTGACAGGATGATTGAGTATCATGGGTCTGGATGACCCAGTTTGCTTACAACAACCACTCTCAATCCTCGATGGGAATGCCACCATTTTTCACGAATCATGGACTCAACCCTAAATCAAATGGGGTATCTGCAGGCGTCATATGTCAGGGGGCGGATGAAATGATATGTACCATGTCAGAAATCAGAAAGACACTATGGGGGAACTTGGAGCAGGTGATAGCTTGGCAGAAGTGGCAGGCAGATCAGTGGAGGGCACCAGATCTGGCGTTCAAACCTGGGGACTGGGTTTTGGTAGTGGCCAAGAACTATGCCATCCCAGTCAAGAGTCATAAGCTGGATCCAAAGTTTCTGGGCCTGTACCGAATCATCTGTGCTATTAATCAGGTCACCTTTGAGTTGAGCTTGCCAATGGGTTCCAGAGACCATCCATTGATTCACGGTTCCCAGCTACAGGCTTTTGGGGGTGAGGGGCAAGAGCGCCCCAGTCCACTGAATCCTAGAGAAGGTGAGTTGTCAGAATATGAGGTGGAACGGATACTGGATGCCAAGTGGGTGAGAGGCCAACAGCAACTGCTGGTGAAGTGGAAGGGCTATCCAGTAGAGGAGGCGACGTGGATAAATGATGGAGGACTGTGCGCAATGCCCAAAGAAGGTCCAGGAGTTCTGGTCTTCACAGGGGGGTGATGTAACGGATCAGGAGGCACCTGATATGTACATTGGTTCAGATCAAGTAGAGTTCGATCCAAATGTGGCCCTGATTCAACAGGCATCATACTTGGTAAGTTCAGAACTGGGCAAAAACGCCATCTTGAATCCAAATCACCTCCACATAATGATGACGGGCTTATGCAGGGCGTGGATGGTGATCCAGTGGGATGGCGAATCTTTGCTAATGATGTGGTGGTCAGGGCTCAGAAGATTCTAACTAAAAGGAAAACTTATTTGATATTCACAGTGCATTATCTAAGGGAAGATGGGGCAGCCCTATAGGGCAGTTGTGTCTTCTACAAGGAATTCAGAAAATAGAGAATTTAGCTAGCTTGAATTCTATTTTTTATTTAGTAAAATAGTCAGATAGGGTCAAAGTCATGAGCTCCACTAGTGAGCTTGGTGAGGCATTGGCATTGTTCTCAGCCCTTTCCTGGTCCCAGACCCTGCTACTGATGTGCAGCGTCATGGGAACAGTGGTCTGAGAATACATGGCAATAATGAGACATGGCGGTCAGGTTCAGGGATGGGCCTCTGCAGGCCTGTACCTAGTATGGTCAGTAACTTGTCTCTTACTGCCCAATTCAGTCATTGCATATTTGCGCAAACCCTCCTGTTACAGAATCTGGGGAAAAACACAGCCTCAGGGTTGGTGTCTAACTAACAGTTATCTCAAGACAGAGTTTCTTCTGACATGTCAAAAAGTATTTAAACTTTCACTCCTCTCAAGCAATTCGTAGAACATATCAAGGCGATTCATACTACTAATCAGTAATAAATTTGATAGAAAACTAATTTACATAAAAAACTAATTTTAACATAGACCAGCAAAGCCCACAAGCCTGGGTCATTAAGTCAACTATTATTAAGGCAAATTTAACAACAAAGCCCCCGGCCCATTTCATCTTGCCAAATATTAATACGTGAAATTGGTAGGCTGCAGATTCTAAGCTTTGCATATACTTAGGATAATTATATTGCATAATCACTTTATTTGATATGATCCATAATAAATTAGGCATATGCTAATATTATTATGTTCTTATCAAGTTACCAGATTATTAAATCTAGTCAGCTACTTAACACTTCTCCTTCCTTGACAGGATAATTGTGGTGGGTACCCTTCTTTATGGGTCACAATGTCCAACTTCTTGCAATCTTCAATATATGAGCTCTATGTCAATAGCCTTTTGGCCTTGGAAAAATGAGTATTCTTAAAATTAAGCACTTACATGCAGCATGCTATGGTCACCTCATGCGTGTTGCCTTTGATCTATTAAGCTAGTTCAACTAACTACACTAAACATTATCCAAGAGTTCATCTTTGCTTCTCACTGCAACTTCAGCGAGTGTCAATGAACCCAAACACGCCCCCTAGGCTTTAAGTTATGCCCATTGAGCATCTCGATGGGTCAAGCGTGATCTTCCTTTAACCATCTCCTTAACTCTTCATGCTCCTGAAGCTGTTCAGCCCAAAGTTATCCAATACAGCATCAATTTACTTCAGATAGGGAATCTCCTTCCTGAATTCCTCTTCTCACTTTTCAAGTCTTCTCTTCCTCCAAACTTATTTCTCCCTATGTGCAGGCAGTGTGGCTTCATCAGGTTTTAAGCTTGATTTGATGCCGGAATGTTTAGAAGCCTCCTTGTCATCTGCAATTGCTTACAAACCTGAGGATGCCATTCAATAATTTTGAGGCTAATCACTCTCTTATTTTTGCTAACTTGGTAGCTAGGTTATGGTGTGAACACACTGCGGTATATACTGATCCGCGTCTTGTTGGGCCTCAAAAGTTGGGTTCAAAAGATTGGCACATCCTAGTGATATACAGAGCCCTCTGCAAAAGCCTTTCAAAAGGAATTCCTGAAAATACATCATTCATATGACTCTTCTGGGCGCTTTCATTCACTTCCCACCTTCCTCACTTTCCACAAAAGCCATGCCTGACATACGCAGGGTTTTAGTTGAGGCTTATTTGCAGATGTTTTCATATAAAAGTCTTCCTATCAATGATTTACCCCTGTCTTGAAAGCTTTCTTGCAAACTCTATCTCCTTTCTGTGGCATTTTCTCTAAAGTAAAACCTCTCTCATCTTTACCAAATTACCTTTCAATGGTGTTGGAATTTTTGCCCACATTCCCAGCCTACTAGATTACCTGGTATCGCTAGGGGAAAATTCCCTAAGGCGAAGTGAATTGGAAATTGGTTGGCCCAAGTTTTGGAGGAACTACTTTTGGGGGATTTTGAGATATTCGCCTGGTCATATCCATCAGGGACCGATCCAGATGAATACTTAAGATCTCATCGGGTGGAGTTGCTGACAAAATAGGGGCATCTGATAGTGATTAACTATTAGGTGTACTAGTTTAGGATTGGTCAGGTTTCATCACTGACTGATTGGGAATGAATAGTAAGTTGTGAGGCGATTGATGCTACCTGCAACTAAAGAATTGATCAGTTGGTGAGTGACCTGCCGTAATGGGTATTAAGTCCCATTACCTAAGCAGGTTGCTAGCCAATTATGGTTAGTTCACTTGGATTGAGAGGAAAACGTTAGGGACACGTTTTCTGACTCTACCCATTTGAGGTCTCAAGGATGTCCAATGACGAAATCCTAGCCAAGATGGGGAAGGCCATCGCTGCTGAGACAAGGAAGGGTGATTCAACAGCAACGGCTGCCATTTCGTCGAAGAGGTATCAGCCAAGAGTTAGACAGCTGAATTCCCCACTATTTAAAATTCCTAGGATTTACTATATTAAAAAAGTAACTTTACAGAGTTTAGAGTTTACAGTTACATTATTGATTTGGTGTATAGTTAGACTATCAGCTTCTATTGTGTCATTCTATCTCAAGCATATTATTGCAGAAGGCAATGATTACAAGACTCTCAGAGAGAAGAGTAAAGATATGAGTGGGTATCTAGAGATGAAGGAACCACAATCAGGGATAACTGCCAACTGTGTGTTGAGCCAAAAGAGACTGTCACTGGGGTATCTTAATGAATATTGGGTGACAAGAGTATAGGGAACAAATCCCTACAAGTACGACTTTATGAGTATTTAATTGAAAATACTGGCCGAGCGTTAAACCAAAAATACAATCTAAACTATGAATAATAGTTGTTGAGATTTTAATATGACTGGGTGATAAGCCAGTGTTCCGGTGAATTTGTTAATTAGATGCAAAGCGAGCTCAGAGGTTGATTGATAGGTTTGAGCAAAGCAAGGTGAATTGAGTAAATCAATTAAGGATCAGTAATTAAGGAAATTCAAGTTGAAGCCTTGAGGGTCATATGAATTCTACATTGATAGCAAATTGAGATTTACTAAGCAAAATGTGTCGAATCCATTGAGGAATACTGAGGGTTAAAGGTTGAGCAAGAGAGAAAAGGGGAGAGTTTTTAGAAAAAGAAAGAAGAAGTGAGTAGGAAGAAGTAGAAAGCGTAAGCAGAGAGGGTCTGCTGGTTTGATCATATTAAAATTAAATAGTAGCAAAGCCGGGATGATTGCCTCATAGTTCTATACATAACTTTACTACGTTTAAATTGAGGGACCTACGATCTCCATATCATTTGGTCATTGCTCAGTGGGATATACTTTGAGCAACTTGTTCAGCGGAATTAAGCTATATCCGCTAAAAAGTTAATAGTGGTGCTCACTACAGGGGGCTAAGTGATCAACTAATAACAACTTCATCAATTACACCTATGGCGCAACCAGCTCGCTTTGATGGGGTACTACCCCCAGTGATTGAAATATCTCACTATGGGGAACTGAAGCTTGCTTTGTATACCTTACTTCAGGCGCAAAAAGTGCTTTTTCATGAGAATAAGAATATTACTGAACAGCTCAACCATGCCTTCCGCCAACTGCTCCTGGTAGGTGACCATGACAACCAACTTGCCAACCTCTTGAGCAGCATAACGGAGCGGCTAGACTGTGCGGAGTATAAATTAGATAAGGTTGTTAAGGTAAAGGAAATCTGCAGTGACAGGCTGCCCCATTTAACCGTGATTGTAACATACATGGGTTTTTCAATGAGGTTTGAGTTTGTCATATAGGGGGCTTCTGATCGACAAAAAGCTAACTGTTGTTATCTTCATTGGATGTTTCAAGTGCTGATCAAGTTATTTGTTATCTTAAAAACAGTACTGTAGCTTACCAAGAGGTGATTGAGACTGTAATTCGCCTGTTTGAGGGCAAAGCGAAAATGGCTCTGCGCAAAGTGAACTTTTTATCAATATCTTTTCAAAAATTGATTTTTAACACAGTTTGCGGAGTGATTCACTAATGAGGCTCATATGTTGTTGGGTGCAAATGTCTTATCTAATGTGGAGGTGGGCATAGCGATGATGGCGGCTATCAAACCCTACCACAAATTGCATAATGATATGGCGTACACACATCAGGAGGATGCAGAGTTACTCAAAATCATCCATCATTTACACCGGTTATCTGTCACCTTTAGTGCTCCCAATGTGGAGCGGAAGGATACTGTATCTGCCACTGATATTCCGCTAAATGAAAAATCCCACCAATATGGGGCAATCGGTGGGTCACTCCTTGGCCACTCAACTCATGGGCGGATCCTTTACATCCCTATTATGATCAAACCGCTTATTCTTGGACCCATAGTAAACCATGTTTCAATAGTAGACCTAAACATTCTGGGGTGATTCAGAGACAAGTGCCAGTCCCAAACGCTTGTTTCTCGTGTGGCCAAACAGGTAATTATGCGGTTAGTTGTCAGAACAAACCAAGGGTCCACGCAGTATCCGTTGTCCCATATGAACAGGAAAAGGGCGAGCGGAGTAGAGACAGGACGCTCTATTTTTGCTGATTCAAATGTAAATGTCCCTGATGTTTATCATGAATCACTTTGTGTCAACTCTGGGGAACATTCTGAGGATTTACTATAACAACAGATCCCTTACCACCTTTTAGCCTTAAGCTGAGGTAGAGACCCCAATAATGTGGACTTGGGGCTCCGCCAAAATGTGTATAAGCCATACGCCTGGCAAATCATTGAGCGGAATGGTACAATTGGCGGTGAACCCTCTGCATATGTCGCAGCTTTGGAGGGGGTTGAGGTGGCGATTACTTTAGAAAAGATTACCCAAGAGTATCCTAGTATTGGGGCTGGTATTATAACCTTTTCTGAATAATCAAACGCCCTTGAATGCTTATGTATCAAACACCATGGGCTCTTCTTATTTGGTATGCACCTACTGTGACATATTTGTACTTAATACCACAAATTTGGGCGATCATTGATACAGGTGGACCTGTCAATATAATATCACCAAGCTTGTGTCTAAGCTTCCGCTGAAGCCAGATGTGGACCACCGAGTAGTGTATGGAACTGCGGGTCACAGAGCACTGTGTCAGAAGGTGCATATAGCTCATTGCCTTTGAGGTTTGGGTCAGCCGGTGCATCTGTTCCAGCTGTGGTGTTGCCTAATGACCACTATGACATGCTGATTGGGCTGCATTTATACGGCACCTTAGGGGCTGTGGTTAATATATCGGATGAAACCATCAGTATCCTGGGACAACAAATCGCTATCTATTTTACTTCCAGCGGAGTCCCAGATGACCCAACCCACTTCATTCAAATTAATATTGCTTTATAGCAATGGTGTGATTCCTGTAGGATATCAACAGATGAAGTGGAAAACCAAACGCTTCTAAACCAGATTAAAGAGTACAACAGGATTCCGCTACAAGCTGCAAATGCTTGGACTATCCCTTCTGAGCATTAGGTCATAATTGGGACAGAGCTCGAAATTGATATACCAGGAGGTCTGTATGGAGAGGTTGTGGGGCCTTATCAACAATCACGGCTTGAACCTCATGTGGCTCCTGGGTTATTGTTTCCAGGGCAGGGGGAAGTGAAGGTGTTGGTAGCGAATCTGCAAAAGGAGGTGATGAAGGTTCAGCGGCACCAGGTGGTGGCTTACCTGCACCTGGTCCCCATTAGTGAGGTACACCAGGTACATGACTTTGGTTCTTATGAAGATCTTGGCTTGCCTCAAAAACCATCTTCAGCATTATGACAGTGGTTCCGCGGGAGGTGCTAACTGGGCTATTGGAGGATCAGAAGGGCAGGGTGAAGGATCTGTTTGAGAAATATCACAGCATTTTTGCAACTGATGACCACGACTTGGGTTGCACTCATGGGGTCATGCATCGGGTGGACATGGGAGACCACCCCCTATCAGGTCACGACCTATCTGACGCTTGAAGGCAGCAGAAGAAGCTGTATCTGCAGAAATAGATACATTGGTGGAACAGAGAATGTTGGAGCCGTCAAAGAGTCCCTGGGCATCTCTGGTGCTCATTGTCAAAAAGAAAAATGGCTCCAATAAAGTTTTAATTGATTACTGGAAGCTTAACAGCATTATGAAAAAAGATTTGTACCCTCTTCCACGAATCAATGATGCTTTAGATCGGTTAGGTGGGGCCAAGTATTTCTCTGCCATGGACTTGATATCAGGGTACTGGAAGATCGAGTTGCCAGCGGAAGAACAAAAAAGAGCGCTATAATTACCTCAAAGGGATTGTTCCAGCCTACACATATGCCACAGGGTTTGTGCAATGCCCCTGCTACGTTCCGGCGGGCTATGGACACTAGTTTGGGTGACCTAAAGCTGTCTTGCGTTATTATCTACCTTGACAATATTACCATATTTTTGCGGACATTCACAGAGCATCTTGAACACCTGGAGAAACTATTCCGCCACCTAGCTGAAGCTAATATCAAGATTAATCCCCGAAAGTGCTACTTTTTTAAGGAATAATTGGAATACCTCAGCTTTGTGGTAGACCCTTAAGAACTTAGTCCTCAGCCGGCCAAGGTGGAAGCCATCCACCAGATGACTCAGCCAAGCAATAAGCGGTATATCCAGGTGTTCTTGGGTGGTCGGTTACTACCAGCGGTTCATTCCCAACTTCAGCTGTATTGGGGCTCCACTCTTTGAGCCACTTAAGAAAAACGCTGCCTTCAACTAAACAGATCAGTGTCAAACCGCTTTTGATGTATTACAAACTGCGTTGGCTAGTGCGCCTGTTTTACAATACCCCAATTTTGAAAAAAGAGTTTATTGTGCAAATGGATGCTTCGCTTTCTGCTATAGGGGCTGTGTTATCCCAAAAAGACGATGACTGTGTGGAGCACCCCATTGCATATTGCAGCTGCGGTTTAACTGGCCCTGAACAGAATTACACCGTGACTGAGCTGGAGTGTTTAGCAGTAATCTATGCATATAAACAATTCTGGGTCTCTCTCCATTGGGTGAAAAAAAGTGGTAACGGATCATGCCTCCTTGCGCTGGCTACAGAATCTGCGGGAACCTGAAGGGCGGCTCGCGTGATGGACTTTGAAGCTTCAAGCATATGATTTTTGAGATCATGCATCAGCCAGGGGCAAAGCATCAGAATTCAGACTGTCTCTCTCGATTACCCACGGTCACCATTACAGCAGATGTGGCAGACATAGTATATGAAAAAATGATTGTGGGCAAATATCATGTTGATATGATCCCTGTGATCAAAGTGTTAGATGGACTTAGACAGAATACATTCTTGCGCAACAAGGAATAATATAAGCGGATGGGGAATCAACGCTGAGTTTCCCAAAACCCTCTGCCAGGCCTGCGATCATTATGGATGCCCAAAGGGTGGTAGGTCATGGAGGGTTGAAAAAGATGCTGGAGTTCTTGCAACCCTGCTACTATTGGGAGAGTTTGCACTACAATGTGCTTGAGACAGTTGGTTGTTGCCATCAGTGCCAAGTGGAGAAACCATTCAATCGAAAAACCACCTACCAGTTAATTAAGACTTGGTTTGCATGGCATACAGTTTTGCTAGATGTGGTGGGGTCTCTGCTGATAGGCGTAAACTGCACCAAATATATATAATAGTTGCCATTGACCATTTGACAAGATGGGTGAAAGCAAGGGTTATTAAGGATTTGGGGGCTGTCACTACAAAAAAGTTCATCCTGGAGTGTGTTATACAGCTCCATGGTTGTCCGCACTTTACCTAACAGACAACGGAACCAATTTTACATCACATATATTGGCCAAGTTGAATGAGCTCATGGCAATCTGCGGGGTTTTAACTACCCCCTACCACCCTGAATCTAATGGTATGGTGGAACGGGTCAATGGGACCTTAGTAAATATTCTATGCAAGCTCATAAATGAGTGGTCATCAAACTGGATCACCCTTTTATCCACCGGTGTTTTTGCATACAATACCAGCTACCACTCAGCAACTGGTAAAGTCCATTTCAATTGCTCTATGGACGACATCCAGCGCTGCCAGCATTGCTTTACTCCTGTGTGGAGGATACCGGCAGAGTTGAACCCCACCGCTATTTGTCTTCCTTAACAAATGCGTTGATTAAAATCCAAACTGAGGCATATTCCACTAGTTTTTCCAAGAAGATTTGGGATCATGCGGCTGATCAATGTAGACGCAGCTGTTTTCCTTAGTTTGGGGTAGGTGAATTGGTCCTGTTTCATGACTAACATGGGTTCAGAAGAAGGACAAGCTCACCAGCATATGGAGCAGACCATTTGAGATCATTGAGAAGACTGGGGCTGATGCATACACCATTAAGGCACCCGCGGGTGGTCAGATAATCAAATCAGTACACGCAAAGTTCCTTCAGGCCTACAAGCAATAGGCGCTTATCATCCAGTCAAGGGGGTAATGTCGAGATTTCAATATAACTGGGCAATAAGCTAGTGTTCTAGTGAATTGTTAATTAGATGCAAAGCGAGCCCCAAGGGTGAGTAATAGGTTAGAGCAAAGCAAGGTGAATCGATTGAATCAATGAAGGTTTGGTAATTAATGAAATTCCATTGAAGCTTCGAGGGTCAAACAAATTCTACATTGATAGCAAATTGAGATTTACTAAGCGAAAGGTATCAAATCCATTGAGGAATACTGAGGGTTAAAGTTGAGCAAGAGAGAAAAGGGGAGAGTTTTTAGAAAAAGAAAGAAGAAGTGAGTAGGAAGAAGTAGAAAGCGTAAGCAGAGAGGGTCTGCTGGTTTGATCATATTAAAATTAAATAGTAGCAAAGCCGGGATGATTGCCTCATAGTTCTATACATAACTTTACTACGTTTAAATTGAGGGACCAACGATCTCCATATCATTTGGTCATTGCTCAGTGGGCTAAACTTTGCGCAACTTGTTCAACGGAAATAAGCCATATCCGCCAAAACTTTAATAATAGTCTCCATACTATTATCAATTTTATAATACATTATACACAATGCAACAAAGTGCACGAGGAAATTGAACCTGCGCATTAAAAAGGGTACTGGGTTGTTGGCTGAAAACTAACCTAGAGTAGATTTTTACAAGTTGGTGCTCACTACAGGGGTAGTTGAGTGAAGAATCTATTATAATGTCATACAAAGAAGAGCTACGCAAGCTGTGGACCGAGATCTCCACTGTAAATCAGAATGCCTTAAACTCAGTGGACCATAAGAAGTTCGCAGCCTTGGAAGAATGAGTCACCAAGGTGGAGGAAGGAGTAGATAATGTAGCCAACTTTGTGAACGAGTTACTAGGCAATGTAAACTCATTGAAGAAGAAAGAAGGGATCTCATTCAAGAGGTCCTATACCTGAAAATGGAGCGAGAAGTGGATCATGTTCATTTAAAAACTTGGTGGAGATATTGAGAAATTAATCAAAGAAGTGGAGGAACTTAAAGCTCACAGATGTGCTTGTGAGCCAGATATGGCAAGCGATGCTGAAGAGAGAAGTCCTCGCATGATAATTGGGAAGTCTAATACCCAATGAACATGCTGCCCACTTTTAATGTCACTTCAGTGATGACACCCAAAGTCACTCCGCAAGTTAGCTGAGTAGCCATACTGAGAGAATCGGCCAGAAATGAATTGAAAGATTTTAGGGCACCGCCAAAATTGCCAACATTCCATTGGATAATGCCCCAGAATTTTTCTGACTGTTTGATATGACCATGAATGGCTACGGAGATTGTCTTAAGGTGTTGACGGTCATGAATTGCCTGGACACCAACTGTCAAAACCTAGTGTTACCTCACCTGGAGGGGGACAGCTGGTCATATGACAAGGCAAAGGTGGCCATCATGAAGGAGTTCAGGAGCTCAAAATGCATGTCAAAATGCAAGCAATAATTTATAGGAATATAATTCCATAAAGATGAGTCTCTTGCTAGCTTTGCAAACCAATTTTACTAGGAGTCACAGATCCTGGCTGGAGCGAAAGTATTGGACGATTTTGATGCTAGATTCACTTTGCAAGTGGCTCTTTGGCCCTATCACAATTTGCATCATATGATTTCTTCCATGTTTGTGATGGAAATAACTAACTCGCAAATGATAGATAACCTGAAGATTTTGGGAGAGACATTTGATGCCCCAAACAGAAGCTTCAAGTCCAGTCCAGTATGAAATCCAAATTCCACAAAGGAAAATGAAGGAGATAAGGAGGCTACCAATCGAACTGTACTGGGAAATAATCCTGAAGAATTTAGATGGTTAAGAAAGAAGGAGAAGGTCTGCTATTAGTGTGGTGGGAAAGGACATTTCGCCATAAACTGCAAAAAGCTGAAGAATCAGATTAACATGGTCCAGGCCAAGGAGACAGCAGCTGCCAAGGATTCGGGAAAAGGGCCCATGGCCTATATGAGGAACAGTCTAAAGCTGCATAGAAACCTGGTCCTCCCAATATCATGAATGAAGAAATTGATATAAGTGATCTGTTCATAGATGAAGAGAAGGATCAGCTATATCAAGTGATCAATATGGATGTGAATGCCGTGACTAGAGCTGAAGTGAAGAGAATTGACCCCAAGATAATCCAGGAAGTTACCCAGCCATACGCCTGACAAATGATAGAGAAGATTCAAACCACCGAGAATCCTGAAGAGTTATCAGACGTCTGTTTATATGAGGCCAATCTATCTATCCCCCTCAGCGCAATAAAAGAATTGTTTCCTGAACTATCAGCGCAAATTATTCACACCCTAAATTCAGCTAATAATGCCGCCATTCACTCAGTAAATACTATATTACAATACTCCAAGTGTATGTATATAGCTATACAAGTGAATTGAGTAAATTGAGGGCAATTGTCGACAGTGGAGCACCCATCAATATTGTCTTGACCAAGCTAGTAAAGAGGATGAAGATCTTGCCGGACTTGGAACACAAGAGAGAATATGAACAGCTGGGCTGAACACCACCATTTCCTGTGGAGTGTATAGTGCGCTGCCACTAAGATTTGGGTCAGTGGTGGTATCTGCCATCCATAGTTTTGGTGAACCAAAACTATGATTTCCTGATTCGAATGGAGTTTCTATAGAAGTATGGAGTTAGATGTAACTTTAAGGATAATACGTTAACCATCTTGGGTCAGATGTTACCATTGGTATACCGGAAGGATGGTGAAGCTCCATTGAATTGGAGAAACATCTTCGTCAATCTGATATACAATGATGGCATTGTATTGATTTGATACCAATTAGTTGGTAGGAAGTGACGCGAAATGCTGGCAGAAATCCTAGAGAACTGGGGAGTTCCACTAAGGATCAAGAATGAGAGGACCATACCAGCCGGATCACAGATAATAGTTGACACAGGGTTGACATTGGAGATTCTTGAGATGTTGTATGGGGAGGTTGGAAGCCCCTGGAAGAAGGCCAGAGTGAAGCCATGGGTGGCTCCTGGGATAATAATGCTGGCCCATGGAGAAATTCGAGTTCTCCTGGTGAGTTTGAGTGAAAAACCAATGAAGATCAAGAGGAATTAGATCATTGCATTTATGCATCTGATCCTGACGGCTGAATTGAAACAATTCCATAATTTTGGGTCTCTTGAAAAATGGGATTACCAGCTGTGGTAGCTGAAAGCATCAACCTATTGGTTGATTTAGAGCAACTCGCTGATCTTCCAGAAGGCTAGCAGGACAAGGTGCATGAACTATTCAAGAAATATTGGGAAGTGTTCACTCAGGACAACCATGATTTGGGATGCGCATGAGATGTAATTCATAAGGTCAACACCGGAGAAAATTTACCAATAAGGATGAGACCAATCCAAAGATTGAAAGCCGCTGAAGTAGTAGTGGAGGATAAAATCATCAAACTAGTGAAGCATGGGCTTCAGGTTTTGTTGTCAAGTCCCTGGGTGAGTCCAATTCTGATCATGAAGAAGAAGGATGGATTGAACTGGGTGGTGATTGACTACCAAAGGCCGAACAAAATTATGAAGAAGGATTCATATCCCCTACCAAGGATTGACAATGTGCTAGATTGTTTAGGTGAAGTGAAGTATTTCTCCACGATGGATCTGATCTCAGGATATTGGCAGATCAACTTGCCAAAGGAAGACCAAGAAAAATGCGCAATTATTACTGCGCAGGGGCTATACCAACTAACAAGGATGCCCCAGGGTCTTCGCAATGCACCTGCAATGTTTCAGAGGGCCATGAATGCGATACTAAGCAACTTGAAGTTGTCGTGTATCCCAGTATATCTAGACAATATCAACGTGTTCAGTAGGATGTTTACTGATCACCTCCACCACTTGGAAAAAGTATTTAAGCAACTGTCCGCGGCTAACCTGAAGGTCAAGCCAAAGAATTGCCACTTCTTCAGGAAGGAGCTGGAATACTTGGGATTTATAATCAACTCAAGTGGATTGCAGCTGCAAATCCAGAAGATAATAGCTATAGAGCATATTGCTGTACCAAAGAGTGTTCAAGAGATCCAAGTGTTCCTTGGGATGGTTGAATACTACAGAAGAATTATTTGGGACTTCGCACGAATAGCCAAGCCTTTATTTCATTTATTAAAGGATCCAAAAAAAGGATTCATATGGAATGAAGAGGCCCAGGACTCTTTGATGACTTACGCCAGTACCTGATAAATTCGCCGATTCTGAAATATCCAAATTTTGATTGGGAGTTTATCATTCAAACTGATGCTTCATTGATGGCGATCAGAGCCATACTGAGCCAAGTAGATGAACTTGGGGACGAACATCCAGTGGCATATGTGAGCCGGACACCCTCTGCTGTGGAGAGGAATTACACTGTAACTGAGCGTGAATGCCTTGTGGTTATTTATGCCTATAAACAGTTTTGGGTGTATGTCCATGGAATGCACTTTAAGGTGGTGATGGACCACTCTTCGTTGCATTGGCTGCACAATCTGTGGGAACCTGAAGGACAACTGTCCCGATGGGCACTCAAGCTTCAGGCTTATGATTATGAGATAGTCCACTGAGTGGGGGCTTCTCACCAGAATGCGGATGGCTTATCGCAGTTACCAATGGTCCAGCTGGTATATCCGCAGGTGTATGAGCTATTCAAATAATGATCAAAGGAAGAATTGAGGACGAGCCTCAAGAAATCCATGGTGAACTTCAAAAAGTGATGGAAAACACTGGAATCATGGATGGACAAGTATTTAAGATGATAAATGGGAAATGGCTATTATTCCTAAAACTGTCAGAGAGAGCAGTAATCATTCAAGCTGCTCATAAGGTTGTCAGGCATAGAGGCCTGAGAAAAATGACCGACCATATTCGCCAATACTATTACTGGGAATCGATTAATTATGATGTTGTGGACCATCTGGCTTGTTGCATGGAATGCCAACTGCATAAAGCACACAAGAATACAACTGAATACTGACTGGTCCAAACTGGATTTGCATGGCACACGGTGTCTATTGATGTGATGGGACCGTTGGCAATGAGTACAGGAGGAGTGAAATACATCATAGTTGCCATTGACCATCTGATGAGATGGGTTGAGACAAAGGCTCTAACGAGAGTAGATGCTACCTTTATATGAGGTTCATCCTGGATCAAGTGGTATACCAGAATGAATGTCCGCAGGTCTGATGAGCAACAACAGGACCAACTTCACAACTCATGTAATACTGAGGCTAAACAAAATAATGTGGATCTGAGGAGTCATGTCAGTACCATATAAGCTGAAGACAAATGGAATGGTAGAATGGGTCAATTGGGCGCTGGCTGCGATGCTAAGGAAGCTAGTCGCAGGGAGAACTTCCGCGTGGGTAACATACCTGAGTTCAATGTCATTCGCCTACAACATTAGTCATCATATAGCGACAGGAAAGACGCCGTTTGAATTATTATATGGAAGAAAGGCCGCGTTACCGCCAATTTTGTATTCAGTAGTGGAACTTACATTGGGGATGAGTACCAAGCAATACATGAACTGACTGATGAGTATCTTAGTCAATATGCAATCGCAAGCATTTGATACAACCTTGAAGAAAAGGATATGAGCGAAATTGACAGATGACAAGAATTGACCAGCATTAGAAGAATATTGAATAGAAAAATGTTGTCTATTGTGATATGCATGGTGTTGAATGATGAAACAAATTAGATGCGTTGTGGTCAGTTCATTCAAAGTAATTGCTAAGATGACAACTAATGCTTACTCCAACAAGAATCTCTTGGATGGAAGAGTTGTAAATCGAGTCCACACTAAGTATCTAAAGCGTTGGATCAAAGGAAAAAATAAAAGAGTTCCCTAAGGACTGATAAACCATTAAGTTGGTCATGTCCTGATGATTAGGTCAAGTCCAAAAAAGGACCTCTGAACCAACTTAGATGGTTAAGTTCGAAAAAAGGACCTCTGATCCTATTTAGATGGTTAAGTCCAAGAAAAGGGACCTCTGAACCAATAAAAATTGGTAGGTTTAAGTACCTAGTACCCAGTTTGGGAGAAAAAGATGGACCTCTGAACTAAAACAAAGTCAAGTCTATAGTAAAAGAAGAATAAAGATAAAACATTGATAAAAGATATTGGAAAAAAAATTTTAAATTTAAAACGCATAGATAAAAAAAGCAGATATATTTTTATAATTTTTGTTTTTATTAATTGTCCTTGGTATGGGGATGATTCTGACTATATTGCCTCCTGGGAGAGGGAGGATGGATTGTGGTGGGAATGAACAGCCCATTAAAATCTATATGTGATCGTATGCTAGTGAGGGCGAGCTCTACACAAAGCCATGTTTGTTGAGAGGACGCCAAGCCTTGAGGTAAAGTGACTAGGTTAGGGAATTGAGATGTCAGAGGAAGCTAATTGTGAAACCTCAGAGCGGGGAGGAAAGCAACAGTATAAAAAGAGGCAATTGGTAAATAACCCCAAGTAATCCTGATATGGCGCTGGAGTCAGAATATTAGTCCTGAGCGCCTGCTGATGGGCTTCATTAAGGACACCAGACATGTGGGCTGCCAATGAAGAAAGAATGCTTGATGGGGGTTGCCAAATCATGCCCCCTATCAACACCATTGGTGGAAGATACTAATGTGAAGCTCTGGAGAAGAGATAGTCCTGCAGAGAGCGGATTGCATCCTGCAAGTGGCGACTATGGGCTTCTAGGAAGCTAAAGCTGAACAAATAGTGGAACCCAGGCGAGGCTGGAAGCTTCAAGGACCAATTTCGAAAAACTTGGCCAGAAAAGTGAAGAGCATAAGCGGTAGTATCCCAATCCAGAAGGTTATCAAGATCAGAGGGATTCAGTGCTAAAGTTAAAGCCTCAGTGATTTGGGTCCAGAGTTCAGCATAGGGGAGTTTGAAGTGAATACTGTTACTGATTGAGAGCTCAGCGACCAGAACAGTGGGTTTATAAAATTGACCAAGTCTGAAGAGGAACTCAGTGAGCAAGTCTGACCTGGATAGAAATGAACGATCCAGAGCAACTGGCATAATCTTCTGAGCATCTATGATGGTGTCCAGAGCATCAGCAAAAGGATCCAAATCCAGGAGAGTTTTGAAGTCCAACTCTTGGATTGATATCAGAGAAAGAATTGGTCAAGAGTTGTTCAAAATGATAGCCCGCCTGGTTTCAAAGGGATTAGTTACCATTTCCAGTAATTCGATGGAAGGACTAATTGCTTGTGCCAGACTAGGCGTATGAGTCCTGGAAGGACCATAAAAGAGGTTCCATCTAGCATCCTGACTCATCTGCTGGAAGAGATGGAGGTCTTGATCAGACAGACTATTGAAGAGCTGCTGGTAGTGAGACTCAGAATTTGACATATGAGCTGGTCAAGAGAGGGGATGTTGGGCTTATATAGATGCTGACATTATGCACTCTATAAACCACCAAGCTCCAAATTTCGGAGAAATTAATCTCAAAATTAATGAGATAAGCTCTCCAAGGGAAGAATTAGGAATGACTTATGCCAAGAGGTTATGAAAGAAATAACTAGGGCGAATAAGAAATAAGTATTCTTTTTTAATCCAAGAAACAAATATTGATGGCAAGGGTCTCCTGTCTAGGATGAGGAGAAAATCAGAAAATTAAGGATGCTGGATCAAGAATCCTGAATATGACACCAGGTCATATACCCTGACAGGGGGAAAACTATATCCTGGGACTAATATTGTCCCAAGTAAATTGATCGCCCGGCATGACAGAAGGTCATTGGTACCACACTCTGAGAAGGTGGTAGTGAGGAGAAAGAGGAGCAACGCAATATGCTGAAGGTTGTCCCAAGCAGCATTGAGTATTGATGAATGTACTCATCTTGAACCAATAAAGTATTAGACCAGGTGTCCAAAGCGGTGTTCTCATGCCCCAGCCCTTTTCTCGCTGGAACTTAGGCAAGAGTGGGGATATGTTGTGATTTTTGCCCATATTCTCAGACTGCTAGATTATCTGGTATTGCTAGGGGAAAATTACTCAAGGCGAAGTGAATCAGAAAATCAATTGGCCCAAGTTTTGGAGAAACTGCGTTCAGGGGATTTTGAGATATATGCCTGTCATATCTGTTTGGGATCAATCCAGATCAATACTTAAGATCTCATCGGGTGGAGTTGCTAACAAAATAGGGGCATCTGATAGTGATTAACTATCAGATGTACCAATTAGGATTGGTTGGGTTTCATTACTGACTGATTGGAAATGAATAGTAGGTTGTAAGTCGAGTGATGACGCTTGCAACTAGTGAATCAATTAGGTGGTGAGTGACCTGCCATAGTGGATAATAAGAACCATTACCTAAGCAGGTTGCTAGCCAATTATTGTTGGTTCACTTGGATCAAGAGGATAACGTTAGGGACATCCTTTCTGACTCTTTCCATTTGAGGTCTTGAGGATTTCCAATGACGGAATTCTAGCCAGGATTGGGAAGACCATTGTTGCTGAGACGAGGATGGGTGATTCAATGGCACCAGCTGCTGTTTCATCGAAGAGGTATCAATCAAGTGTTAAACAGCTGAATTCCCCACTATATAAAATTCATAGGATTTACTATAAATGTAGCTTTACAGAGCTTAAAGTTTATAAATACATATCAATCTGGTGTATAGTTAGACTATCAGCTTCTATTGTGTCAATCTATCTCAAGGATATTATTGAAGAAGGCAATAATTGGAAGACTGTCAGAGAGAAGAGTAAAGATCTGAGCAGGGATTTAGAGATGAAGGAACCACAATCAGGGAAGCTGCCGACTGTGTGTTGGGCCAAAAGAGACTTTCACCAGGGTATCTTAACAAAGATCAGGTGGACAAGAGTATAGGGAACAAATCCCTATGAGTATGACTTTACAAGTATTTAATCAGAAATAATGGCTGAGCGTTAGGCCAAAAAATAGTTCAATCTCAACTATGGACAATAGTCTCCATACTATTATTGATTCATAATAAATTTTACACAACGTGACAAATTGCATGAGGAAATGAAGCTGTGCAGTAAAAAGGTTACTGGTTTGATGGCCAATAATCAGCCTAGAGTAAATTTTTACGAATGGTCATCCCTTAGTTTGATGGGCTTTCTTAAGCTGACCAGGCCAGCATGCCTGGTGCTGAGCCTTTTTGGGTTTGGCACATCTCTGACAGGGTTTTAATAGTCAAGACTTGTGTCAGGATTTTTTGTAGTTTAAGTGAAGCCTTGACTTGGGGCTTCCAATTTATTATTTACTTTGGGCAATCTCAACTAACCTTTACTATAATTAATTTAGCACTCAATGCTTTGTTGGCCTGAAGGCTCAAGCTCAATATTAATTTTAATTTATATAGTATTAGTCAATTTCAGTTAACGTTGCTAAATTCCCCAATTACTAACTGGGATAAATTAATATTGAAGTGCTCCACTATTATATGCTACAGCCTGATAATTCCCATTTTAACTATTATTCTACCCTGGAATAATGAATCTTTTTTTCTGCAAGATTTGACCTTATATCCAACTTTGCCTTATCTTATGAGTCCTTTATCTTTTATCTATTTCTATTTATCCTCTAAAATGGTTAAGATAATATTTAAAATCTACACCCAGTTCCATCAGGGCTTGTGCTGATTGTTCCTTTTATCCCTTTAATTTATCCGTTGCTTTATTAGCACTAATTAAGGTGCAAATGAATACTCAATAAAATAACTTTAAGTTTACCTAAATTTAGGCTCTTCATAGTAAAAGTTCATTCTCTTGGGACCTATGAACTTACTTAGGATAAGTCCCACTTACTCTGTCTATCGTCCGTCTTGGCTCTCTTTGGAGGACCAGCCTTCAGACCTTGACAGTCCCAACAACTTGTATGAGATTTGCATCTCCTACACTGCTACAGGAGTATCCAGTTCAATCTCACTCTCCTTTTCCTCTCCATAAAAAGTCACTCAGCCCAGTGTCATGTGGAATCAGAAATTATAGGTTATATTTTTGTACACTTGATTATTAAAGTCTTATTTATCTTTTTTATTTTATCAAGCTTTTTCTTTTGGTATTATTATTACATTATGGATAAAGTAACTTAGTGTATACTAATTCACAACTAAGCCAAACTGATACTTAATGGTATATATGTCTTCAGAAAAATCACCCATATAATAGATGGACCTTTCCAAAGCGAAGCCAGCTTGTGTGCACAGCCTGCGCTATGTCTGTCTCAATATAATAGTAAGACTTATTCCTAGAACTTAGACACAGTAGCTCGTTTAGCATCATCATAGTTCTTCTGGTTAATTTTTAATTAAACACTTTTTGATAAGCTTCTGATTGTAACTTGATTAGGATCACCCAGTTGATCAACATAACTCTTTTAGACAATTTCCTCAGTTGAATTGAGTACTAAATATAATAATGGAGATAGAGTGGACTGTCCACTATACAGAAGTCAAAATGGAGAATGGCCATGCTGCTGTGATGTCCAATATTGTATGCATATACCATAGCACTAATGAAAGTTAACATTGTGAAGGCTCTGCGGCTGCATTTTCTTGCAATATGCTAAGGGTGCCATTCAATCGTTCTACTAGACCATTAGTCTCAGGATGTAATGGTGTTGACAGCACTCCCTTGATGGACATCAACTCATTCAACCGTTGCACCATCTGGGCAGTTAAATTTGTGCCGTTATCTAACAAAATCTTTTGGGGGCTTCCATGCTTATAAATAATACAGTCCATAATAAACTTGGCATTAGTCAAGACCTAACATCTCTAATTGCTTTCACATCCACCCATTGCGTCTGATGGTTGATAGCAATTATAAGTATTTTTGCCTAGGCTACTCACAAGCAAAGGGCCAACTACATTAATTGACATGATATGCCAGGCTCAGTCAGGTTTGATCAATTGATATTTTACATCCAACTTCATAGGCTTTATAGTTTGGCATAAATGAAATTTATCAATTACATCTTGGATACTAAATCGCATGAATCCCAATAGTGACTAGATTAAATTAATTATAGCGTTTTGGTCAGTCTCCATGCCTGACGGCCTTTTGGGCTTGCGTAATAATCTTTATTCATACTGAAAGGTTTTAGGAAAGTCTTTCCGCTGCAACTCAGGCTTACGCCTATATAAAACTACATTTTTGATATTCAGTGTCAGTTGATGCTTTTTCAATCACCTTTTGTACTTCAGGCGGCATATACCAGTATTAATAAGTAGCAACTTTTTCATGAAGCTCATCACTCAAACTTCTCAGGATGAATAATATAGGAAATTGTGATAGTCCATCTGCATTTTTATAGGCCGCTCTAGCTTGATAATAATTTCATAGTCATACGCCTGCAATTTCAGAGCCCAGTTGGCTAATCGTCCCTCAGGCTCCTTGAGATTGTGAACCCTTCATAATAAGCTGTAATCCATCACTACTAGAAACTTAGTGCCATGAATTTACACCCAAAATTTTTTACAAGCATAGATGACAGCCAAAAACTCTCGCTCATTTACCTTATAATCACGATCATGCTTATTACCATCCTGCTGAATTAAGCTACTGGATGCTCCTCGCCATCATCCCCAACCTGGGATAGCGAACCCCCAATTGTGGTCAATGAGGCGTAAGTTTTTACGATAAAAGGCCTACTGAAATCTGGATATCAGAGGACAGGCTATGCTCATTGTGGTTTTCAAAGCCACAAAGGCTTTCTGGAACTCATCTGCAAGCAAAAACGAAGTCCTTACTCATTTAAGAAGTTGTCAAAGATGGGATACAATCTGAAATTAAGCTCTTGCGTAATTCTGCTACCCAATCAAAAGACCAATTGGATAGATTATACTTTGCCTCCAAACTTGAATGATCTCAGTTAAGTTAATTTCTAATTTCTCATTCAATATTTGTCGCACCAGGCTGGATTTTCATGAAAAGTTTGCCAACATAGTGATGGCCTCATGATGGCGGGCAATTGTTATCTGAGAATTTCTGAAGGTAGGGTGTACAAATTCAATTAAGTTTTGGGTGATATTCTCTATCCAAATTAATTTTTTTGGATGTGAGCTATACTCAATTGATGACTAGCTAGATATCTCATCCACAACATATCTTGCTGTCATTGGTGATAAGGATTGCTACTATTGTATGCGGGCCCATTTCCCAATTGATACCCACTTAACAACTGATGTTCAAGTCGTCGTAACTCTTCATGTAAAATGGGTTCGTCAGGGTAGGTAATGATGGGGACATCGTTCAAGTTATTCTGAGACACAGTCATTTAATTATTCCCATTGGTCCCAGTAATGGTTTTAATAATTGATAAGGATTGCTCTTTTGTTTGGCGTGGTCACCATCTTCTTCCCAGCCATGAGCGCCACTTGTTGAAGCTTTAGCCTACTTCTAATGGACTGATTCTTCTTTGGAGATAAATCAGAGTTTCAAGCGCCTTTTGTATAAAATAATAGACCAGTCAGTGATAATAGTAAAGATACAATCTTTTTGGAAATGATACTTTAAGGCTTTATTCTTCTTTCATTTACTTGTTCAATGGCTTTATGCCCTGATCCTTCTGATCCCAATTAATTCCTTAATTTTTAATACAACAAAAAAGTATTATATACTTAAAAGCTTGCATTTCAAACTATTAACTTCTTCTGTAGAAGATTTTATTTTATTTGTTTGAACATGGAGATAACTTATAATGTTTATTTAATCACATCTCACCCATAACCTCTCATTTCTCAGTGGCACTTAGCCAGTGGAACATAATAAATTCATCTGAGGGTCTACAATCTATTAGAATCTGGGGTAACTCCACACAGTCTTAAGGTTGGTGTCTAACTGACAATTATCTTAAGACAGCGTTTATTATGATATGTCTAAAAGTAGCTAAACTGTCACTCCTCTCAAGAAATCGATAGCACATACTAAGGTGATTCATACTACTAATCTTTAATTAATTCAATTTTAAACTTGATTTACATTAAAAACTAATTTTAACATAGACCAGCAAAGCCCATAAGCCTAGGTCATTAAGTCAGCTATTATTAAGTCTGAATTAACCATCAAAGCCCCTGGGCCTGTGTCATTTTAGTGATATAAAATTTTTATTAGGGGAAGGCCAACCATGAGACGGACAAATCTGATATGTAAGCTATAAAGAACTAAATTAAGCTAGAGGCACCCCAGAGAAGGTGATGCTGTCTCCTGTTGCCAGCAGAAACGCCAAATAAAGTAAGAGGCGTATTATAGTAGAGGCTTGCACATTAATTAAACATATAAAGGAAATGGTCTGAAGTGATTAGCCAAACTGGAAACCAGGATGAGACCAACTGTTGTTGATAGGGTTAGTAGATAGACAAACAAAAATGTTTGAAAGTGGTCCATAAGGTGTGACTGGAATCAAAATAAAGCTTCCTGGAGGATGGAAGTAGAGCCTGAAATGGCATCCAAGACTACCATGTGGATAGTCCACATTGCAATTGCTACCACCAAGGCTTAGAGGGAAGGTATGTCGGACATTTGCCTCCATGGCCTCAGAAGAAGATTGTTGTGGGTGAAAATTGGCCAAATAGAGGGTATATCAGACATTTATTAGTCTGCAATAATAAGAAAATCAGAATTTATTAATGATAACGTTTTAGTTGCTGTTGGGATTTTTGCCCATATTCCCAGCCTGCTAGATTACCTGGTTTCGCTAGGTGAAATTCCCTAAGGTGAAGTGAATCGGAAAATTGGTTGTCCCAAGTTTCAGAGGAACTACATTCAGGGGTTTTTGGATGTTCACCTGGTCGTATCTATCAGGGATTGATCTGGATGAATACCTAAGATCTCATTGGGTGGAGTGGCTGACGAAACAGGGGCATCTGATAGTAATTAACTATCAGGTGTACCAATTGGGATCAGTCAGGTTTCATCACTGACTGATTGGGAATGAGTAGCGAGTTGAAAGGCAAGTGATGCTTCCTGCAAATAGCGAATCAATTAATTGGTGAAGTGACCTGCCATAATGGGTAATAAGTCCCATTACCTAAGAAGGTCACTAGCCAATTATGGTTATTTTCTTGGATTGAGAGGAAAATGTTAGGGACACATTTTCTGACCTTTTCATTTGAGGTCTCAAGGATTTCCAATGACGGAATTCTAGCCAGGATGGGGAAGAACATTGCTGCCAAGACGAGGAAGGGTGATTCAATGGCAACAGCTTCCGTTTCTTTGAGGAAGCGTCAACCAAGGGTTAGACAGCTGTTCCCCTACTATATAATTCTTTAGGATTTAATATAATAAACGCAGTATTATTATTATCTACGAAAGTATAATAATCTACAGTTATATTATTGATTCAGTGCATAATTAGACTATCAGCTTCTATTGTGTCATTCTATCTCAAGGATATTATTGCAGTAGGCAATAATTGGAAGACTCTCAGAGAGAAGAGTAAAGATCTGAGCAGGGATCTAGAGATGAAGGAACCTCAATCAGGGATAGATGCAGACTGTGTGTTGGGCTGAGAAATACTGTCACCAGGGTATCTTAAAGAAGATTGGGTGGACATGAGTAAAGGGAACAAATCTGTATGAGTATGACTTTACAAGTATTTAATCAGAAATACTGGCCGAGCATTGGGCTAAGTAATAGTTCAATATCAACTATGAATAATAGTCTCCATACTATTACGATTCATAATACATTCTACACAAAGTGACGAAGTGCATGAGGAAATCAAACCTGTGAAGTAAAAAGGTTACTGGGTTGATGGCCGATAATCAATCCTAAGTAAATTTTTACAGTTGCCAAAAGACCCTAGCTGACTCTCAGTGAAACCCCATGAATTGGGGCAATACTTTAACAAAAAAAAGTTGTGGAAATTAGCATAAAGTCAGGAAATCTGTTTTCTCCAACTTTGCAGCCTTTTCTGGGGCACCCATTGAAGGGTTCACCTCCAGCCTCATCAGAACCGTTCAAGCACCCATGTGGGAACTGCTCCCTTTTATAGGCGTGGTGGAGGTCCTTCAAGGTAAAAAAGTTTTTCAGATAGGGATTGGCTGAAATACATCAAGTTGAAACCTCATGGGTACGTTTTGGCCAAAGGTGATTCCCCATCCATAATTTCATTAAAAAAGATGTCTGTTTATCAGGCGTCAATAGGCTAAAATTGCATATTACCAAATACAGAAATTTCCCAAGCCATATGAATGTGAGCCTTGATGTTTTAAATACCTTTATCGCTTTATTAGTTGGGACTCTCTTTTACCCCTGCGTGACGCCTATTAGAACCATAAATTTATAAATTTCTTTTTTCATAACTTTTATTATTTCCTATCAGTGGCGAAAAACGCCCCTGAATTAAATTATTGGATTTCAAGACTACAAGCACTAGCGAGCAAATTTTAAAGCCAAAACTCACCAGGTTGTATAAGGGAGTTCAAGGACAAGATAAGATGTCTTTAGATAGGCTAAAGGTCTGTGTTTGCTCCTGGCAAAAGAAACGTTGACCCTCATGACAGATCTCTTTTGATATAAATCACTCTTCTAAACGGTGAAGCAAAGTCTTATTCAAATAATATAAAGTGGAATTGCTAGACTGAAGTTCCCAAGTTTTGGATACATTTAGATATTTCTGATCCCTAATCACTAAAACCCTAATTGAATTTGAATTTATTGCGAGGAAGGCCGACCATGGGATGGACACTTCCAAATTTGGCCTGAAAGAAACAAAACTTAGTAACAGGGAAGGCACCCCAGAGAAACGATGCTTTCTCTTGTTGCCAGTGGGAACGCCACTATGGGGAGGGGGAGGGAACGTGTGAAGAGGCCGTAGCCACTATTGAAAATTTGTAGAGAAAAGGGTTTGATTTGATGAACCAAACTGAGAACCAGGAGGAGACCAGCTGTCAGCGACGTGGTGGGAGGTATCCAAACATCCACGCCTGAAAGTGGTCCACCAAATGAGACTGGAATCTGTGGACAGATTCTGGGAGGGTGGGGGTGGAGCCTGCGATGGCATCCAAGACAATCGTGTGGATAGTCCACATGACGATTGCAACCACCAGAGCATGGAGGGAGGGTGGAAGGGGGAGGCCATTGATAAAGCAAACATATCTCTTGACAGACTGAAGGGATGTGTTTGATACTGGCCCAGCAGACGTTGAACTTCGCGCCATATCACTTTAGAGGTAGGACGCTTCTCCAGGTGGTGGAACAGCGTTCCATACTGGCCACATATGACGCAGGATGAGTGTAAAGCGTTAGAGCGCTCAGCCATATGGTACACCCACCTCAGGCAGCGCCACACATGGGAACGAATTTGAGGCTGCAACAGAGGATGGTGTGCGTATTTCCATATAGTTTTTTGGGTCTCAATGGAGTAAGGGATGTCTATCATGTCCAGGTAGTCCACTCTGGATAGGACATGGGGCCGTGTGGGGATCACGCCATCTTGGATGGGTAGCCCCTGTACCTCTTGTGTGAACTGAAGAGAGGGGCAGCCTATCTGGTCTGTGTCTGCTAATACAAATTCTCCACTCAGCGCTTCGCATGGAGAGGAGGATTCGTTTGTAGTGGGTTTTAGTCCCGTGAGGACCTGTAACCGATGGGTGTTAAGCCAGGTTCTAATCAGGGAGTGAGGGTTCAATGGATTGCTGAGGCTCAAGGCAAGGGAGAAGTTAGAGCGGGCCGCAGGGACCAGTGTTGGGAGGGGAGCGTAGGGGCAGTGACGGCTGCAATCCAGGTACCCAAGATCTTGGAAGCATGGGCTTTGAAGTCAAGCAGGACCATGCCACCATGATGATGAGGGCCATACATGACCTCTAGCAATACTGATGGTGGGCGGCCTGACCAAAGCCATCCTTACAGCAGGGCATACAAGGATTTTGAAAAAGCTTGGGGAGAAGGGGATGGCGTGGGCTCCAAACCAGACTTTGGAGAGGAGCATAGAGCTGGCTAAAACAACCCTGCCAGTAAGGGAAGTAGGGTGGGCTCTGAGGGAGGCTATGCACTTCGTCACGTTGTCTAGATAGTGACTCTCCATTACTGCTGATGCGTACCCGCCTGCCTCCACCCATACGCCCAGATAGCAGACTGGCCCTATGGTAGGGCGTGGCATGAAGGGGAGCACCAGTGGGGCGGTGTGGGATGAGCTGGGAGGGCGAGCACGTGTGCGAGCAGATGGGCTGGGCTGGGCACTGGTAGCTGGGGCCCAGCAAATTTGATACTGACCAAGGAGGATAATTTAGTTTTTGGAAGCTTTCAGTGCAGCATTACTTACCCGGGAATACTCCTGGATGAGAGCTTCAAGTGCGCGTGCATCTTTATTATTAGACACCCCAACCACACAGTCGTCTGCAAATGCCATCATCTTAACTGGGGCTTGGCCTGGCACATGGACCCCAGTGAGTTGGGCATTCACATTTCGCAGTAGTGGATCAAGGCTGAATTTGTATAAGAGTGTGCTGAGGTGGTCCCCTTGGCGTAGGCCCCTTTGAGGGCGGACTACATCCGTTAGAAAGCCAGGGCCACGCACTGCCATTGTTGCAGATTCCGTGAGCAGCATCACCCAGTTGATGAAGCGAGGGGGTAAGCGGAATTGATGGAGGCAGGCCCTGAGGTATTCCCAGTTTACTCTATCATAGGCCTTCTGTTGGTCCAAATTTTACAAGTGCCCCAGAGGCTGTGGACTGGCATGCGTTAGCCACAGAGTGCACGTTGTCCCAAATCGACCTTCTGGGTATGAAACTGAATTGTTCTGGGGAGATGGTGGCAGATGCTACAATCCCTAAATGGTTAGCCATGATTTTTATTAAAATTTTTGTATCCGTGTTAGTTAAAAAAATGGGGCGCCAGTTGGCTAATTCTAGCTTGTCCCCTTTCTTGAAGAGTGTGATGGTGAAAACCTCTTGTCCTACTGGTAGGAGGCGCGTTTCCAGAAGGCTCTGGTTAAGTGAGTCAAGCAGTAGTAGGGGTTATATATTTGAAGTACTTTTTATAGAATTCATATGTAATGCCATCTGGGCCTGAGCTTTTCTGGTTTAATGCACCACAGATGGCTGTCTATAGTTCATTCAGAGTAATCAAATTCATTATTTCCAGGTATAGGGAAACAGTGCATATGTGGGTTTGGTTGAGAAATTCCGCCACTTCAGCCAGCTGAATTGGATCGGATTGGTATAACTTGGAGTAATACTATTGTATTTTGATTGCCACTTCAGCTGGCATATCCCTGATGGAATCATCCAATCTTTGCACCTGTGTGCAGGGCACGCTCTGGCGTGGTGCAAATTTTTTAAAAAAATATTTGGTGCCTTGTCGCCCTCTGTAGTGCAATTGACCCTGTACTGAACACAAACCTGATGTTTGTGTTGCCTTTTGAGTGCGTTGAGGTGGGCGGCTGCTTCCACCCACTTCTGGCCCAATGCAGGTCTGTAGCCTGTAGCTGGGATGTTGGACTCCAGGTGTGCCAACTCTGCCAGAGCGCACAAAATGACGGCTGATGTGGCTCATGAGCGTCGGGAAGAGAGGTGGCGAGAGTGGCGGATGGTATCCTCTTTGAAGGTTGACCATGTGGAGATGGGGTCCGCGCAAAACGGTGTAACAAACTCTTTTGCCAAAGTTGCTGATTCCACCTAATTGGAAAATCCTGGCGACGCAAGTTCAGGAGGGCGGAGT
Source organism: Massospora cicadina (assembly GCA_022478985.1). Lineage (NCBI taxonomy): Eukaryota > Fungi > Entomophthoromycota > Entomophthoromycetes > Entomophthorales > Entomophthoraceae > Massospora > Massospora cicadina. Next base: position 205,368 of record JAKSZP010009231.1, read on the forward strand.
TTTCACCAATGTGGGGACTTAGCCACTGTGACAGGTAGGTGGTAGGTTATTGAGACCAGTTGGTGGTTGGAGAATTCAATTTTTGTTGTTTTGAAGTGGGGAATGTGGACTTAGGAATTTTGCTGGCTTAAGGATAAGGTCCATGCGGGTCATGGACCTTAATTGACATTTGTGACGTGGGGTCACGTCATGTTTTTGAGTAGAGGGGCTCGCCATGGCAGTGCATCCATTAACCCAAGGGTGACATTTAGAACGCGAAGTTCTAAGTGACCCTGGGAGGCATGGGAGGAGGAAGGCCAACGGTCCGTTGGTGTGTTTAGCCAACAGTTTATATCACAGACTATGAAAGGGTCTGGGGATAACAGGAGGGATTTGACCAACGAGAAAAATTCCTGACGTTTTTGTGCACATGTTGGGGCATAGATGTTAATGATAGCATATGCCACATCAGCCCACAAGAAAGTGACAATGAGGACTCAGCCATTGAGGAAGGAACTTGACAATAAAAATTTGAAAAAAATTGTTTTTCCAAACTAGCACCCCACAGTGCTCTGACCAAAAGGATAGGGATGGGAGGAGCATGGTTTTCCAAGCATCCTCAGAACCTCGCAGACAGTGGGACTCCTGGATGGCCAGGATATCCACAGGTAATTTTTTTTGTAAAAAACTCAGTACTAGCCCAGGAAAGCGAGGCCTTGAGTCCGGCGATATTTAACGTCCCTAAAGTGAAGGATTCCCTCTTTGCACCTTAGGTGTGAGGAGGTGGGCACATGGGCCCACTAGCCTCCTCTAGATCCCCATGGGCCTTCATGGCAGTGCGGGTGTTTGCAGAAACACTATTGGAGTTTGTTGATTTTAGCAGAAAGGTTTGCGTTGGCTTTAGCTTTCGCTTTTTGTTTCCCTGACATCAAAAAATTTTTTGTGGTGCAAATGAGTTCAGTGCACCGTCGATCAGGTCAAAAAAATTTTCAGGTAGGTTGGAAACCAAGTCAGTTTCTACCAGAGCTTAGTTGCAAAGGTTGGGTGAAATTGAGTCACGCATCGGATCCTAAGATTGGGTGGCTTAATCGGCATGGGCTTCCCAATCTGATTGGTTGATGGATTCCTAAGTTGCTTCTGCCACGAAGGTTTTGATGTCCTCCTGGTGTTGGGAGTGTGGGATAGCGGTGGTGACCTTGGCCGCTTCCTTGGCCATGGCCCTGCGGGCCTGCTTGGCCTTCTTCCGCTCTTGCGGGGAAATAGGTTTTACCAGTAGGTAGCAGCCTTGTGCTCCCCACGGGAAAGCCTCTTTGGTGCTTGCAGTTGGTTTGTAGTGCGCCTCTCCGCTGGCCATGGCTGCCAAGGGGTGCTCTTGGAATGTGATGCCCTCCTTGGTGGGGCATGCATGTGCCTTATGGCTGAACGCATCACAGTGGGTGCAGATGGGGGGCGCGCTGTCCACGGTTACCCAGAAAGGGTGGGTGGTATGCCCTTCAATATTGATATATGTGGAGTGCGGGATCTGGGTTAGGTCCTTTGCGATCTCCTTGGTTGGGGTCAGAACTGTGATGGCTTTGCCAGTGCACAGGTGTGGCAACAGCGTAAAGCGTTGCATCTCAAATGATTGTATTTCGCCATAAACGGTGAGACCATCTTTCAGGTGCTGATCCAAAATGACACAATTTACCATAGTAGGCAAAAAGTCAAATGTGAGGAAAATTTGGTTGGATTTTGTCCATCTGGTGCATGTGGTTTTGATGATCCATTGCCCTTTGGGGAGGTTGATTCCTATGTGCACTGCAGCAGCTTTGTCTGCTGCCTCCTTGTTTTTGAAACTGAGGTCCAGCCAACCACGTGACATGGAGTGAGGTGCGACGTACACCGCGGTCAGGAAAAAGTGTGCACATCCCCACAAAATTTTTCCCATAGAGCTGTTTGTTGGATGCTCAGAAACACATGGACTCCATATTCCACCGACAAGAGTGGTTGAGAGTGCAGCGTGTTGATGTACTGGTTACATCGCGCCTGCCAAGCAAGGATTTCTGGGGAAATAGTGACCGCCAGATTTTTAATATTTTTTTCTATTCCACCAGTTTATCCAGGGCGTTTTTGAACGTTTGAGGCCACAGGCCTACTACCTGCTCCTCTTACCTTTCTTGCCCAACTGCTTCCTGACATGGGCGCAGACTAATATCCTCTGTGAGATTATCAAACTAGACCTGGACTTGAATTGAATAAGTTGCAAAAGTGATTGCAATGAGAGCGAAAAGTTTTTATTGAATTAAATGATGTTGCCGAAGTCCATAATCACTGATATCTTCAATAAAACATAATAATTTAAGCATAAGCTAATAACGTTATGTTTCTATTTTATTAACTGATGATTAGGTCTTTTCAACAACTCAACGGTTGGGCTGCTAAAAATTTACATAAACAGGATCATAGTGGAAGTCAAACTACTATGAGTAACTTGGCCAAGGCGAGGTGCATGATTATAAAAAGGCTAGGGGTTACTAGGCGGGAGCTGAATGAGACTGTTGAATTCCCCCAAATAAGAAGAACCAGTGATGTTGGCAGTCATTCTCTATTTAGTATTGGGTAGAGGAAAGATAGCGGATAGTTGGCACAAAAATGAACAACCTTGATTAGGGGGTATGTCATCATTTAAAATTTGTCTTCTTATTGTTAAGCTTGCGGTATAGCTTCACTCTAGAGGTCATTGCAATGTACACATTAGATTTGGTTAATCTCCCTGCCCCAATCAGCACATGGTCTTCAGCTGTGAATCGGTTAGTAAATACAGATAGTCTCATTATGTTGGAACCCAATGGTCAAGAATTCAGCTTTATGCTGTGATGTTTTTGTGGTACAAGGAAGCAACCATAGCATGGTATCCAACACTTCATGGTAAGTAATGGAACTGCTTGGAAGGTAGCAGGCCACTTGGTTGGTGCTTCTGAAATCCAAGGCAGATAACACCAATTTTGCCATCTGACAGTTAAGCTCCTTCTGCCAAAAATTTAAATTGTTTGAAGAAACTTTGGATGTTTCCATTGCAGTCATTGGAGGTACTTGTCAAAGCAGACCTGTTCCTCACTTATATTTCTGCGAGCCTTAGAAGGATATTGCAGATCTGTCTGTGGCCCAAAACTGGGATCACGAAGAGGCGCTTGCTCAAAAGGACCTACTCTTGGGGTAGTGTAGGGCTCTTCAGCGGGCATGAATTCCCTCATCTGAGGGTTTTGTTGGGTTTAACATAATCATCCCCAGAGCAGCCACCATGATTTGACGGCTCCTGCTGGTCGCAGGTTTGGAAAAAAGCTCTTCAGTGGGGTATCCATTATCAGATTTGCTGTAAAAAGATTATCCCAAGCGACCCCTTTTTCTTCCACTTCCCAACGTGATGAGGTGGGTAAAATTGTAGGTGTTAAATTTCACTCCATGCAATGTTAACGTTCAGTAGCATTATCTAGTCGATTGGCTGGCTGCCTGTTCTGCTGTCCAAGTATTTGCAGCTAAATAGCCACACTTTCAAGTTGATTTGTTACTTTGCCACACCTCTTAAGGAGCTCCTCTTGTTTTTTTAATAATGGCGTCCACAACAAGTTTGAGTGCTGAAGTTTCAGCAGAGCAGCCATTCAGGACGATTCTTTGGTAAAGACCATGGTGCAGATTTGAGAATTTTTAATTTTTGGTGGTTTGCTCAATGGGCCTCAAGTAGTAAGCACCAAGGTTATATTTTTGGCAATATCTTTGGGATACACCAAGAGGGTTGCACGGGGTCAAACCCACTAAACAATGGGAGGGCAATATGGGGACTATTGTCCCTTAGACCATTTAATAAACTTAAGAAATTATGGAGCAATTGTCCCTACAACACTTCAGAATTTAATTTAATATTACAGCAAATACTCACTGTTCAGCTTGCTCCTTCCTATCAATAATCCTCCTCCTTCAATTGTCCCATCTTGCTTATATATCATAGATTATGGTCAATAATACTTTGTTGCTTAGACATTTTGTTCTTCATAGTCTCATTGGCTCTGGAAGAGTATTGTATTCTTAACTCCCTATCACTTTAGTTCAATTCGATCTACTTACTATTCATAATATGTTGACATTGCCTTATTGCCTTATTTGGAGGCGATACAATAACTAATCTTTCTGACTTTATATCACCTGATCTCAAGGTGCTTGAATAATTTTACTTATAAATCATTTACAGCGGATTATGGTCAATCCGCCATTGTTATTTTAGGCTTATCTTCCGGTCATATGAGAATCTGAACAATGTTTTAACATCTTTGTATGTATGTATTCATCTATTATTATCCAAGAAAAGGGGAACCAGGAGACCTTTCCATATGGCATAAGTGATATAAAAAAGCTTATAAAGCAAATGAGTTAAACTTTCATCATGCTTAGGCAGAATACTTGTAACTTACCCTAACATATCCATGGTAATTTATTTATTAGGGATTCTCAACTCCAATGACCCCTAAACATAAATTCTCTAAAGCAGAGAGGAAAGGACTAGGAAAAACTTAAAGGATGAGGTTCAAGGAGAGCGATACAATCATTATCAGACAGTAGGAAAGTGCTATTAAGTATTTTGATGTAGTTAGCCATATGTATATATATATATATATGTAAGTACTATTAAAGATAAGGGCCCAGAGAACCCTTCTTATCATCATATATAGCAGTAATACAATAAAAAGAAAATAAAGCTCGCCAACGCATAAACTTAACATATAACTAGGCCAGAATAGCTACAACCCTACCTTGACGTATCTGAAGGCAACTTCATATAGAAAATGTAGAAATTTGGGAGCTATGTGCTTAAACACCTTTAAATTTAGCACCAACTGCAACCCTCTGGGATGCTCGCCTTGGCTCACACTTATACTGCATATGTTATTGATATATACGTTGAATGTATTATACCTATAGAGTGAATTAGGGCAGTAATAGTATAAAGACTATTAATAATTAAGTTCCTTTAAATCCACGTTGTTTAGAAAGTTGAACTCTAAACTGGTGAATGCCTTTATTATCTTTGAAGGTATCTGCAAAATGATGGGGAACTCTTCTCTCCTCTCTTCTCTAGACTGGTAGGGAACTCTTTCATATTCTCTTCTCGAAGAACCTGGTGGAGATCTTGATAGCCTGATAATTAAGATTAAGGAAACTATCCATAAACTTTTATCTTAAGAGCCAACATATACAAACAATGTATAAGTCTAAACTACAAAAGTAGTTTGCAAAATATTATTTTTTTATTTAACTGAGGAAAGCCGACCAGTGGACGGACAATACCAAAACATAAACATAAAAATTAAACCAACCTAAAGCATGAACAGACTTTCCCCAACGAGCAGCGGAAACACAATAATAATAAAAAACAACTACCAGATGGCACAGCGGCAATCCACATATCCCACCATGGCGGAGGGGGAGGGGGATCAGGTGGATTGAAATCTTCATCCTTGGGAATAGCATTGAAAAAGTGGATAAATGCTGATAGTAAGGTGGTTGAGGCATCCTCAGGATGAGGGTCAAGGTGAGATAGATAATTGTCAAGATTGTTGATTTGGGCTCGAAAAGAGACTTTATGAGTTTGTCAACATGGTGTTCAGCTTGGATGTGGACATTGGGAAGTTGAGCTAATTTTGAAAAGTTTTCTCTGGTGACATATGTGGGTGGTTTAATTCTGCCAGTGTAACAATACGTTTGACAGCAATGGTGGGATTTTCATGGAGGTTTTGGATTTTTCTTTTGAAATAGGAGGAAAATTAAAGGGAACAAGGGGTGTGCAGCCCTTTTTTAATTCAATGATAGATTTTGCCATGGCTTTTTAAAGATGCGATTTTTGGGTGAGTCCAACGCAGCCTTGGCAAGCTGGTGGTCGCATTGGTATGGGATAGCGTCAGGTTTGGAGACAAATTTTCTGGGTAGGAATAGGGCATCAAAGTCTGAATTCATAAAAGGTTCTAGATCGATTAGTTTAGCTGGAGGTGGGACAATTTCACCAGATTCAGTCACTTAATCTAATAATTCCCAGGGAGTTTTGGTTGACATGGATTCATTAAGTGATAGGGGCTGTGGCTGGGTATGTTTTGTGGTGGAGGATTTTTTGTATTGAACATTGGTCCAAGCCTGCATCTTATTGGTTGGCATGGATGTGAATTGGCCATCCTGGGTTTGAGGTGCTTGATTTTGCTTCTGATTCAAGTACATGGCCAGTGGGGGTGGGAGCAGCCAAATTCTCACTCAAACACTGTTGGTGTAGCCTCATGGTTGGAGTTGACCATGTTATCAGGGTGTGAATTATATTGACATGCTTATTTCATATGGTCCAATTCATAGCATAGTGGGCAATTTTGCGACCATTGTTGGTGTGGGCCCAAAAGAAATGGTCAGGTGTGGATGGGATATAGGCATGCGGTGGGATGTGCTGGCCATGTTTAGCTGGTGGGAGGTAATGGTGGCCATTGCCTAAAGTTCTGCTAGTCTCTCAGCACTACTAAGGACAAATAAATTGGAGGATGTGGTCTGTGCCATAAGTGGCAAGTCCAGACATCAACTCCTCATAGAGTGTTTGAGTGGGAAGGTGTGAGGGGAGGTTTGCAAAGGTCACCACAAGTGTGGTATCATTAAAGAGGTGATATGGGAGGTGGTAATGGGTGTGTCGTTATAAATTAAGGGCGTTGCTGCTGCAGCGTCCACATCCTTTTTAGTAGGGAATCCAATATTGAAGTAGCCCTTGTAAGGGCAAAGTTGATAAACCCTGCTGGTGCAAAGGTGGCCGTTGCCAGCTCAATTATCACTTTGTTGGTGTATTGGAAGAGATTACCATACTTGATGTGAAGGCAAAAGTGAATATTTGATCAGGGTAGGGCTAGAGGGTGGGGAGGATTATGTGGATTCATGCAAGGTGCAGTGCTAGGTCCCTTGGAGGGTCATAGTGTTCAAATGTATTTGGCGGACTGGATGAGCCAGTCCGCATGTGTTTGCCTGCTAGGTGGTAAATGCTAGGTGGTGGAGCACCGCTGCCTCATACTGAGGCAGCAGATGGTGGATCCGCAAACACAGATTTAAAATTGGTGTGGTGAGGTGTTGGTGGAAATTGACTTGTTAAAGATTACTTATAATTGATGTCAAGTGGAAAATAAATTCATTATTTTTATTTTTGAGAAAAAAATTGGGGCGTTTATAGGGAAATTGGCACTTCTATAGCCTTCTAGCCTTGCAAGCTTCTCCAGTTTATCAATTAATGCTTCCTTCATTAGGTAATTAGATCAGAAGTTGTTTTAGAAGAGTCATCAGCGCTATAAAAACTTCATAAACCCTTTTTAGTTGGTGACAAACCCTGATAGAAATAATATGAAATAATTAATTATTTATACAAAATCAATAACCTAATTACTTGCTTATTTTCTTTATTTATCCCCAATGAGAATTAAGCAATCTGGCTTATCAATCCAAAGGATCAATTATGACAAATTACCTAAAATTTATTAGAACAATTCCACAAAATATAGATATCATATAAAAACGATAACTCCCATATTCACTAGTGGGACTAATCCCCTATTATTTAGAGACATATTGTAATTCAAACAGCTGGGTAATATGGGAATGTTAAAATTCCAACTGGGGAAATTCTCATCTCGTATAACTCCTAAAATAAAATGCAGTAAAGCCGAGAGAAAAGGAGTAAAATGAACCTTAGGATGAGCTTCAAGTTAGGATAGTCATCATTAGGCAGAAGACCAGTCTAAGTAGGCGCTTCAATGATTTGGCCAGCTTTTCTTTGGATTTAACACGAAAAGCAGGCAACAATGACAAAGTCTGTCTAGAATTCACAGTTGACTTTTTGTTTTGGGTTATTTTTGGAAGCTGCTCTTACCTCCATGATAGCTTTAACAGCACTCATGCCAAACGTTACAATATCCGTTTTAGAAATCATTCCTAAAGTCTGTGGGGAATTTAGGGGTGTATGTATGTTCATTTAAGATAAGGGGACCATGGGACCCTTCTTATTGGAACAAAAATAAAGGAAAGGAAAAAAGGAGCAAACTTGCCAAAAACCTAATTTAACCTTGTGAGATTCTGGTATGACTGGACAATAAACCTCAAATATCAATGGCAGGTTGGTGAGAATCCGCCAACAATGATACTACTTACAATTAAATGAGCGTTTTAAAATGAGACGATATTGGGTTGGAAAGGGTTGTTATTGGATCATCTCCAAATAAGGTGATAAGCAATGTTGACATGTGATGAATATTAAGTAGATCAACTCAAACTAAAGCAATAGATAATTGAGAATACCATACTCTTCCAGAGCCAATGAGAATATGGTGGAACCAGATAGTCTATGCCAAGGGAATCATATTGTCTGAAGTTGCTGATATATAAATAAGGTAGGGCGATTGTAGGAAAAGTATCTTTAGTAGTTTTAAGAGTGAAACAGCAAGGAACTGATGTAAATAATAAATTTATTAAGTGTTGTTGGGGCAATTGCTCCATATCATATTATATTTTTAAGCTTGTTCCAAGGTCCAGAAATCTCTATATCATCCGTCCAATTGCTCAGTGGGTTTGACCCTGTGCAAATTTCCCCTGGATTATCTCAACAATTATGTAGAAGTTAAAACAGTGGCTCAATCTATAAGGGGCCCATTGAACAAAACCACAAAAAACAGATATATTTTTTAAATTTGCAGCCATGGCATATAAGGGCTGCTTGAGGGAGAATCGTCCTGATCAGCTGCGCTTGCTGAAACTGCAGAACTCAAACTTGCTGTGGATGCCATGATAAAAATAATAAGAGAAGCTCCTTTAGGAGCACGACATGTAATGAATCAACTTGAAAGTGCGGATAGTCAGCTGCAAATACTTGGGCAACAGAACAGACAACTTGCCAATTACCTGGATGACACTAATGAGCGTCTACATTGTGTAGAGCAGAAGTTAACCCCCTCGCCTTACTCGTCTCATCCCCATTGAAAGCTGAAGAACAAGGGGTTGCTTGTGAAGAATCAATTTACAACAAATATGAGACTGGATACCCCACTGAAAAGCCCTTCTTCAGAACCAAATGCTGCGTAAGCTACTCAAATTATGATGGCTGCTTTGGGGATGATTATGTTTTAACCCAACAAAACCCTCAGGTGATGGAAGTCCTGACCTTCGAAGTCCCAACACTACCCCTAGAGGTGTTGACCCTTCTAAGCCAGCCCTCCTCGAGATCCCAGATATGAGCCTCAATCATTTCCACAGTACACTTCTAAGGCTCACATTTATTAGCGGGAGGAGGATGTTTTCATTGGCAAGCTACCTCTGTATGACCGCAATGGGGAGATCCACGGTCTCTTCAAATGATTTTGAATTTGTGGCGGAAGGAGCCTCCAATTGACAGAAGGGTAAATTGCTGATATCCACTTTAAATGCCGGTAGCACTGAACAAGTCACCTGCTACCTTCCAAGCAGTTCCTTTACTATCCAGAAGTAAAGAATACCATGCTGTAGTTGTTTGGAGGTACCAAAAAGATATTAAAGCAAAAGTTGGAATTCTTGATCATTGGGTTCTAACGTAGTGATACCCTCACTTCATTTGAAGATAGATTTTTAGTAAAATCCTGTGTACTAATAGGAGTAGGCCTTCTAGCTGAAGCTGATGTGTGCATTACAATGACTCTGCAGTGAAGTTGTACTGAGAGCTTTACAATGTCATGACCTCAATTTTGGATTATAATGTGCCCTTTCTCAAAGTTGTTCAAATTATGCTCTGGATATCTGCTACCATTCACCCACACAATACTGAGCAGAAAGCTACTGCCATTGCCACAGGACTTTCTTATTTGGGGGAATCCAACCATCCTTTTTAGCTTCCGCCTAGTAACCTCTGCCTTAATATAAGTATGCGCCTTGTCTTTGGCCTAGTTACCATCAGCAGTTTAACTTTTGTCCACAGAACTACTACTGACATGGGCCTAATTATGCTGACTGTCAACAGTCAGCTTATCAACCTGGCTCTGGTTACACCGATTGCTCACAATCAATATTATTAGTCAGAATCATTTTATAAAAATCAAGGATGTGGACCCTTTGGGGTTAATTGTTTAAATGTGACCATCCCATTCACCTTCCCTATGTTGCACTAACCTTTGGGTCCACTACGTACAGCAGGATCAGTGCTATCAGGAAAAAGATGGAGCAGAGTAGAGATAGGACTCTCTACACTCAGATATAAACGTCGCCCTCTGGTAAGTCAGTGAGGGTAGTATGAGATTCCTAAGAAGCGAGACCCCTTAAATGTCCACGTATTAAACAGTCAATAATATCTTTATTCTGAATGTACCTACTGTGACATTTTTAGCAAACAAATGTTTCCACACTATAATAGATACAGGCGCCTCAGTCAACATAGTTTCTACTAAATTAGTGGCAAAGCTGACACGAAAATCTGATGCTGAACATTGAATGGTGTATGGGACTGCAGGTGTGGAAAGCACGGTCTCTAAGGGAGTTTACAGAGTGCTACCTTTGCAGTTTAATCAATTGTCATTGTAGCCCTGGCAGTATTGTTGCCAAATAATAACTACAACATGTTAATTGGAACCACTTTTATGTGACACTTTGGTGCTGTCGTTGACATGACAGAGCAGACGTTTGAACTTTTGGGACAGAAGAAGCCCAATTTACTTACCTACTGTGGATTAACAAAGGATCCGGTGCACATGGGACATATTAACCTTGCATACAGTGAAGGGGTGAAAAATCTTCGCTACTTTTGACTAAAGTGCAATACTAGGGCCCTTACCCAAAAAATATATAAATATTTAAGGGCTGAAGCTCAGAGCTGCCAGCCATATAACCATCTCCTCCAGACACCAAATAATAATAAACACTGAGTTAGAGGTGGAAATGCCAGCTGGGCTTTATAAAGAGGTCATTGGCACTTAGCAGCAATCTCAGATTGAGCCCCATGTGGCTCCCAGCATTATACTTCCAGTCCATGGGAAGATCAAGGTTTTAATAGCAAATCTACATAATGAACCATTGCATCTACAATGGCATTAAAAGGTGCTATTATTACACTTGACCCCAGTTGCGAAGATTCTTTTGGTTCACAAGTTCAGTTCATTGGAAGAATTTGGTCTGCCCATTGAGCCGCATTTTGGCGTAATGGTGGTGGTACCGTGCAAAAATTTAATGGGGTTATCAGAAAGCCAAAAAGATCAGGTGATCGCTTTATTCCAAAATTATAAGGAAATCTATGCTGATGATGACCACAATTTAGGGTGCACGCGAGGAATTGTACATAATTTGGACATGAGTGAACATCTCCCCATTAGGGGCTGGCCAATTAGCCGATCTAGAGCAGCAGAGGAAGTTGTTACTAAAGAGAATGATCAGCTGATGGAGCAAGAGTGCTTTAACCATCAAAGAGCCCATGGGCTTCACCCGTCCTAATTGTCAAAAAGAAGGATCGTACCAACTGTGTATTGATAGATTACCAAAAGTTCAACAGCATTACTAAAAAGGACGCATATCCCTTGTTTAAAATTGATGATTCATTGGATTGGTTAGGAGAATCTCATTACTTCTTAGTGATGGATTTGATATATGGCTATTAGCAGATCGATTTGCCCATAATGGAACAGGAGAAATGTGCCATTACCACGTACAACGGGCTTTTCCAACTGACCCATATGCCACATGAGCTGTGTAATGCCCCATATACATTCCAAAGGGAGATGGACACTATCCTTAGCAACTTGAGTTTGTCGTTCATTTTCATATCTCTTAAAGGATATCAATTTATTCTCCCACACGTTTTCCAAGTACCTCACCAATTTGGAGGAGGTTTTCTGCTGGCTGACTGAGGCCAACATCAAGGTGAATTCCCAGAAATGCCATTTTTTCAAGGATTATCTGAAGTACCTCGGTTTTGTGGTAGATGTAACAGGGCTGAGACCCCAACTATCCAAGGTGGAGATATCCAAAAGATGACTATGTCAACCTGTAAGCGTGACATCCAGGATTTTTTGGGGATGGTCATGCACTAACGACGCTTTGTAACCTAAATTTAGCTGTATTTGAAATCCATTGTTTGAGTTATTAAAAAGGATGTCACGCTTGAATGGATGAAACGTCAACAATGTTCCTTTGATACACTTGGATGGCGCTAATCAGTGCACCAGTACTGCGTTACCCCAACTTTGATAAAGTATTTATTGTCCAGACGATTGCATCCCTTTCCACTGTGGGGACGGCCCTTTCCCAAAAAGACAATGAGGGGAGGAGAACTACGTTGCATACTTCAGTCAGAGCCTGAACTGCCATAAGCATAATTTCACTGTGACTGATTGGGAGTGCTTAGCAGTGATCTACGCATATAAGCAATTATGGGTGTTTTTTCATGGAGTGAAGCTTAAAGTTGTAACGGATAATGCTTTGTTATGATGGTTGCATAATCTCAAGGAGAATGAAGGGGTCTAGCCTGATGGACCCTCAAATACCAGGCTTTTTACCTTTTTAATCCTCCGCTAACCTAGAGCAAAACATCATAACGCTGATTGATTTTAAGAATGCCAACGGTTACCATCAAAGCAAATCTGAATGACATGATGTATGATTAAATGCTCAGCGGAAAGTATGATGATGAACCGCCTCATGTCATAAAAGCTTTAAATGAGATGTGAGCGAATACATTCTAATGGAATGATGAGTTTTAAAAGCGTATTGGCAATTCCTATGGTGAAATTCCCACAACCCTAAGCATGGCCTAGAAATATCATGAGTGCACATAAGGAAGTCAAGCATGGTGGCATGCGCAAGATGTTGAATTGATGTGACCTCATTTTGATGGGAAAGCATGAACTTTGACTTGCATGAAACCAACTCCTGATCCACCAGTACAAAGTGGAAAAGTCATTCTACCAGTAGACTTCATAAAAGTTAGCTAAAACCGATTTAACTTAACATATGTTATCCCTTGATGTTGTGGCCCTTTGCCAACAGGAGCTAACTGGTCTAAAAGAAAATATGGTGTCAATAGACCACTTGACTAGGTGGGTTGAAGCATGTGCAATATGGTATTTGGGGGCGGTCACAGTGGCCAAGTCCACAATAGAATGTATTTTCTAGCAACATGGCTGCCCTCATTCCATTCTTACCAATAATAGCACCAGCTTCACCTTGCACATCCTTAATAGTTGAACGAGATGATGAGCATCTACGGGGTGCTGATGACCCCATATCACCATGAGTCTAATGGGATGGTCAAGAGGGTTAATGGGACTTCAGTGAATATACTCAGTTTATTGGTAGTGGACTGAGCTTCATATTGGAGCTCCCTTACTTCCACTGCCTTTTTTTGCATATAACATTAGCAACCATTTACCACGGGGAAGAGCCCCTTTCAATTACTGAATAGACAACACCCTGCTCTTCCAGAGCTCCTCTATGCCAGCGTAGAAGATACTGGCGGAATGGATCCACAACACTATTTGACTAACCTAGCTGACACGTTGATCAAGTTGCAGAAGGAAGCGTACTACTTCAGCCTTGCAAAAAAGATAATGCATTAAGCTGCTTATCAGGTATGGCGTAGTGGGTAGCGAAGTTCCATGAAGAAAAGATGGTTTTTTCCTGACCAGCATGGGTTAGGGTGGAGAACTAAGCTGTCCAACATCTGGATTGGTCTTTTTGAAATAATTGAGAAGACAGGAGTAGACGCCTACACTATCTAAGACCCAGAGAGTGGTCAAATTGTTTATTGTGTGCATACAAAGTTCCTCTATGCGTACAAACAATAGGAGACTTATCATCCAGTCAAGGGGGTAATTTCGAGATTCTGATATGACTGGACAATAAACATCAAATAGCTACGTCATATTGGCGTAGATCTCCCAACCAGATGCTACTTACAATTCTTTGAGACACTTGACATGAAGCGATATTAAGTTGAAAAGGGTTATTATTGGATCGCCTCCAAATAGGGTGATAAGACGATGTTAACATTCAATGAATACTGAGTAGAACGCCTCAAACTAAAGCAATAGAGAATTGAGAATACCATACTTTTCCAGAGCTGATGAGAATATGGTGGAACCAAATAGTCTAAGCCAAGTGAATGATATTGTCTGAAGTTGCTGATATATAAGCAAGGTGGGGCGATTGTAGGAGGAAGATTTTTAGTATCTTTGAGAGAAAATGAACGGTGAGGAACAGTGGAAGACCTAGTGCTAAAAAAGGGTTAGTGAGGAAAGCTGTATTTATTTATCAAATAAATAAAGTGTCATTGAGGCAATTGCTCCATATCTTATAATAATTTTTTGTGTCTGAGGACCTGCCATCTCCATATCATCCATTTAATTGCTCAGTTTTTTTTGACCCTGTGAAAAAATCCCCTGACAAATCTCAACGATTCAGCTAAAGTTATAACATTCCTCTAGCATGCTAGACTAGGTCCCCTAGCCTAGCATAACCAAGGAGGATGGGGTTCGAGTATGTATGTATGTTTTATTTGTGTCAAGGGGACCATGGGACCCTTATTGTCAACATAAAAAAAAAAAAATATGTTAAGCATCAGAAGGAGACTTAGTATGCGTACTAAAAAAACTAAGTTGGTTGGGATGGCTGCCTTGGAGGAGGAAAGACTATAATAACAGCTTTCTCACGATCTACATGGATGGTGGAATGATATAGCATATCTGGGCCTTCTTATCTATCATTAGAAATGGAATGGCCCCCATTGATCAATCCTACTTCTAACCTTTCTTGAAAAGAAATTCCCAGACAGTGCTAATTGAAATGTATTAGTTAGGGTCTTAAGGAATTGATCAACCACTTCTTTTTTGACAAAAAGCGCTTGTTGGACCTAGATATTACTACTTCATGAACTACCCAAAGTGCTACTGAGAATACCAATGTTCAAACATCTATAGGCACAAATATCTTTCTTGCTGATTGGACCAGTTTATACCTTTTACCCCTTTATCACCTTAATCACACTTCTTAATTATTCCGCTTTATTAAGATTATTTTGAATAAATTAAGATCAAAGAATCTGTGTTTTGCACTATAATATTGACCACAATGTCCAAAGATACTGTCAATGGTTCAGCACTTTCAGTTGTATGTTAGACCATTAGGACTACTTTCCAAGTATTTGTCGATATCTTGCTTGAAATAATGGATTAAAACAGTGGTCTCATATCTTTACTGACTGATAATTCCTCTTACTCCAAGTAAAAAAATCCAAACTCAGTCTGCACTATACTTTTGTGGTTTTTGATATCTTTCTCTGTTGTTAACATTGGATGTCTTTCACACTCAATATTTATGTAGGTAAGATCTTATACTTGTATTGTGTCATATGATAAAATATTTCCTCAGATCATCTGGGTACCCTAATTTAGGTCCTCAAGCACTAGGATGTTTAAAACCATCTTGACAAAGCTTCAGGTGTATAGGGATTCAGTGCTTTCATAGCTGTGCTAATATCTGATGAGCTGCAACACGATATTTAACCTCTAAGCTTTCTGGAACTGTCATCATTGGTAGTTGTAAGGAGAGTGTCTTTAACTCTCTCATTCCCAGAGAGGTGGTGCGGGATGCACAGCCACACTTCCAAGGGAAATAGTAATTAGTGAGATGGTAAACAGAGCACTGTGGAGGGTACCAGAGCCAAATAAACCAGGGCAAGGGTGTAAAACGCGGTATATACTAGTTGGTAAAAAATAAATACCGAATATTTGAGTGGACCCCAAATGGGAGTCAATAATTAAGCGCGAATCTGTGCTAGAGTGCTTGGGTGCTCGATCTGGAGGTGACCAGAGTGGCACAGCGGTGCACATGATTTTATAGATAATTTGTTAGATAAAACGGCCAAGGTTGATAAAGGCCTCTCCTAGGAGATCCGCGCACAGGCTCGCCCAAGGAATCATAATTAAAAAACGTAACTAAAAGAGGATTTATTTACAGAAAGTTGATTAACGTGGAAATTTGGTCTTTTGAAACATACTTTCAACATTGGAAGCGAGTTTTCAATTGGGTAAAATGGTTCTAAGCCTAAGAGAACCAATAGGTGCATCCTACCATTGGCCAAGGTATATAGCTCCAGATTGACCAAATATGAGTCATTGATTGTAGTTAAGGCCATCCTAATTTAGCATTATTAAAAATCAAAATGTTTTAGAGCCCCATACACTGCGCACCAAAATTAATTTGTCTTTATTGGCAATAGCATGTGCGTTTTAACGCCCTTACTGTAATGTTGTTTTGAGCATCATGCACATCCTCAGGTCCAACCTGGGCATATCATACTTCACCCAGAGTTGGTCCAGGGTATGTTTTAGGTCAGTAAGGCCTTACAATTTGATCCTTTTGGCCTCCTGACGACCAGCTTAATCCTTTAAATTAGTGCCCTCAATTATGTCATTATGTCATGTCATTACCCTCTCCTTATTTTGGTGCTCCACCCCCTCCCGGAACTTTTGTCAAAGAAAAGTTCTGGTGGGCTGGGATAGCCTCATAGCGAACTTGGCATGCTTTGACTTGGATCCTGTAGCCTCAGGGAAACACTCATGGAAAACTTCAATATGACATTGTGCATGGGTACATCACGCGCTGGTACCCAAATGTTCTCTGCTGCATCAAATCCCTTCAAAGATAAAACATATCAAGTCTTCTTTTTTCTCTTTTTGAGGCTACAATCTCCTACACTTCTCACTCTGGCGCCCCATTGCATGAGATATGCCACCAGAGTCTCTGGTGGGGGGCACTCAATTATTGTTAGCTTGCTTTTATGAAAGGCTGAAAAGATCTGAAATGAGGGGGAAGATCCAGCTGGTATGAGTCGTAGCCCTCCTTTCTGAAAACGCGGTAAGGCTCAATAATATTGGATCCCAGCTTTAGGCATGACTGCTTGTTAGTGATGTTACAAAAATCAAGCATCATGAGATCCACTTCCTTGTACACTGGACCCACTTAGTGCTTACCATCAGCGTTATCCTTATAAACTTGCATTGCCGCCTTCAAACTTGTGGAAACCCCTGGTGTAATTCCTTGATAGCCTTGGAAAAGTCCACCACTGCTTCAACTTTGGATCCACAGCTGGGCTCCATGTTAAAGGTGGGGTTAAAACCATGGTTGGCGAAAAACGTGGAACAACCAATTGAGGAGTGCGAGGTATTGTTGTAGCTGAACTGGGCCATGGGAAGGTGAGAAACCCAATCTAGATGATCCACGGAAGTGTAACACTGCAGAAACCGTTCCAAGCACTGGTTCACTCGTTCATCTTGCCCATCTGATTGGAGATGATAGGCAGTTGAATGGCAAGGGCGAATCTGAAAATCTTTCACAACTCTTCCCAAAAAAAGTGGTAAACTGAGGGCCCAGGTCGCTGATAATTTCTTGGGGAACCCCATGAAGTGCAAACACATGGGTGACGAAAAGCCTAGCCATCTCAGCTGCGGTTATAGTGGTTCTGCATGGAATAAAGTGGGCAAACTTCATGAACCGGTCCACCACCATTATTGCATCATAACCAACAGAGACCTGTAATTCCACAATGAAATCCTGATATAGGGAAGTCCAGAGCCCTTCAGCCTTCTGGACTGGTACCAACAACCCCGCTAAAGGTTGACAATTGGGTTTCATCTGGTTGCAGATAAAGCACTCTTTACAATACCGTACCACCTGAGCAGGCAAGCCCTTCCAATTGTATGTGCGTCATATTAACTCCAAGGTCTTTGATTTCCTAGGATGACCAACGGTGGGTCCATCATGATGGTCCCGGATGATTTCCAGGTGCAGTGGTCCAGCAGGAACCCATAGGCACCCCTGAAACCAAACCATCTCATCCTTCACGTGATAGCTCCTGGATAGGTCCTCATGATGTGAAGCGCTCTTTGTAAGTACCATATTATATTCGCCCAACAGCGGCTGAGAAAGGACAACTTTTCTGAACTTACCATATTCCTCCGCGTTTTCCAGAAGTGGAAGCGCTGGCCCGTTGGCCAGGGGAGAGGAAAGTTGTGACAGAAATTTACTTGGAGGAATCATAACCTGTGTGTTGTGCACTTCCACCTCCTTGGGATCAGGTGCTAAATCAGGGTTGCGGCTCAAAGCATCCATCAAACCATTCCTTGACCTTGGTGAACTCATATGTGAATGCAAATTGTCAAGGGTCTCATGCCAACTTTTCTGCTGTGGGGTTAGGACATGAGGGACACGGTAATACAACAAGGCATGGTGATCTGTACATATGCGGAAGGGTTGGGTAGAGCCAGCAAGTGGTGACGCCAATATGTAAGCACTTCCACCACTGCTAGTAACTCCTTGTCATAAATGGCATAGTTCAACTTGGGCAGAGACATTAACCTAGAAAACTATCCCACCGGATGCTCTAACCTAGCTTCGCCTACTTTTAACAAGGCAGCTGATATGGCAAAGTTGGAGGCATTTGTGGACACAATAAACTCTTTGGAAGGGTCAACATGTCGAAGGACAGACGTGGACAACAAGGTGCACTTCACTGCTTGGAAAGCATTCATCAAATCGGAGGACCACTGAAGCACCTTTGCACCACAAGCCTTGTATAAGGGAGCCGCCACCTCAGACAGATTGGGAGTGAACTTCTTGAGGAACGTACACGTCCTTAAAAAAGATCTTCAATTCCTTGACCGAGGTGGGGGTAGGCCATGCACGAATAGCCTTCTCCTTGTCTGGTGTTATCATGTGTCCCTGGTCAAACACGACGTTGCCCAGAAAAGTGACCTGAGACTTGAAGAATTCACACTAACTTATCTTCAGCGTAAGGCTGGCTGCCTTTAACCGCTCCACCTCTTGCCAAAGATGTACTGCATGGGACTCCTGATCAGGGGAAAACACCAAGATGTCATCCATGTAGGAAACCGCGCATACCCCTAACAAATCCCCCAACGCTGCATCAATGCGGCGTTGAAAGTTAGCAGGTGCATTCTTAAGCCCAAAGGGCATGAACCAAAACTGGAATATTTTTTTCTGGTGCGGAAGGCAGTTACCCACTCCTGGTTCTTCTTTATCCGGATCTGATTAAACGCATTGAGGAAATCCAGCTTGGAGAAGACCTTCGCTTTCTCCACATAGAGCGCAATCTGTGAATCCAAAAGGATTGGATGGAGGTCTGGTACAGTGACGTTGTTAAGGTTCCCGTGGTCCACTCATGGGCGTAAAGTACCATCAGACTTCTCCACAAAGAGAAGGGGGAGCATACAGGGGAGGTACGCTGAAAAATCTCACCTTTGGATAACTGTTCCTTTACCCACACATCCAATGCCTCTTCCTCCCATACGGTCAATGGGTAGAAGGGTGATGATATACGCATCAGAATCAAAGTTAGCTTGAAGTCACAATCAGATTTAGAGTGATCAGGTAGTGCGTTAGCGGATGCTGAATCAAAAGAAGTTGCCAACTCCACAAAACAGGAAGGTAAGGAAATCTTATGGAGGGCTTCAGCAAAGGTGCAAGATAAGGGGTGGGAACATTGGGCCAATGAGGTAATGGGCCCTGAACTTTTATCCTCTGACATAGAACAATCAAGTGGTGACCATTTATCAAAGAGAAGGATAGCGTGTTTTCTTTCAAATTAGTCCTGACGTCAAACTTCCGCCACCACTCAACCCCCAAAATAATGGGGAACAAGAGGTGCTTGATAGCTTGAAAATGGTTGGACAGAAGGTAGGCGCCACCTGGTAGTCCACCAACCCTATGACGTTCAGCGCAGGGATACCTTGAGAAGCCCCATCTCTAACCATACCACCTGGTGAGTAACTCAACTCAAGGTAGTCATCAAGGTATTGGTCAATAGAACTTATTTGAGGCACCGAGATCCAATAAAATAATTGTGCTGAACTTCCCAAAAGAGGATGTAAGGGTAGCAGTCAAGAGGAAGTATCAAAAGTGGGATTTATTCAAAGCAAACAGCGCCCCCACCTCACATAAAAAATCTTATGGAATGAGCAAACCATAAGGATAGGTTTGGGAATTCTAGAAGGGGGAGGATAGTTGGCCACTCTTACTACTGAGGCCACATACCCCTTCATGCCTTCTGCAGGTGCATAAACATTCTCATATTGTAAGCGCAGTTCTTTTTCAACTTCCTGAGACCTGCGAAATATGGAAGAGGTCAAACGAGGATTTTTTGGTGTAATTACATACACAGGAATGGGTTCCAGATCTGAGCCATGAGAGGGCCAATATGGTTCAGAGGTATATATCAGGGTTTTCATTATAAAACGCGTTTTTAGACGCAAACGACCCTATCCCTTAACTGTGATGGAATGGCTGATGTTATCCATGGCCAACACCCCCAGGACCATCTGGGCCAATTATAATGATATTGGCTGAATGTGCGGGCAAAGGGAAACTCATTTATTTAATTTGAAAGCGACAAAGTCTGCAGAAAGTTGGGGAATCATGACTTTTGGACCTTGATGCATCCATATCCACCAGGTACGAGTACAAAAGGGTGAATATTTACCAGTTGGAGGCAACCATAATAACGCAGAGTTGCTCCAACAATCGGTAAAAATAGGAAACTGTGGTGCGGCTATGATAACTGACTCCCACAGCCTGTGCCCACTGTTCCCACTTCAGAAAAGTTCCACATGGAAAAGTTTGTGCAAATAGCGTTAGGTGTTTGGTCAACTAATGTAAGGAGAGTGTCTATAACTCTCCTGTTACCAGCGTGGCAGTGCTCAGTGCACAGGCCCAGCGCCAGGGAACTAGCCGCTAGAATAAAAATCATTTTTGCCCAGCAGAGGGTGTTGGAGCAATTATAACTTAAGCAAAGAAAGGCGAGAAACAACCAGCCGAAAATGTTGTGGTGCACACTTAGAGAAGGGGTAAACGACCCAGGTTGGAGGGGACCTGGACGAACCAATGGTGCATGAGAGTATAATTTTATTTTGTCCAAAATGGCAAGTTTAACAGAGTGCAAGACCTCCTCAAAGGGGTCCACACACATGATCATTCGGAATAACATATAAAAAATGGTAAAACGAGGAAATTTTATTTGGGAAGTTGACCAACAAGGAATGTTGGTTGGGGAAAACATATTTAAACTCGGATGGGGGAATATGGGGTGTGCTGCAGTGGGCTCAAGCACTGTCTACCAATAGGGCAACGCTGCCATCCAAATTAGTTGAATAAGCTAAAACTGATTTCACTCGAGTGATCAAGTGAAGATGGATTCACCCTGTATGTGTTGTTTCATAAATGGAACAGATTTTGATTTCCCATTCCTTAACAAACTGAATTGAACCATCTGCATTAATTTGGTAGACCATCCATTTTAATGCCTGGACTGACGTAAGGGGCTGAGCACTTGGCACCCCACTAGTACCAACCTGGGCATATTTTTCCTGTACCCAGCGTTGGTCTAGGGTATGCTTCAGGTATGGGAGCCCTGTAATTTCACCTTATGGGCCTCCTGGCGCCCAGCCTTATCCTTTGGATCAGTCCCTACTATGATGCCATGGGACTATGACACCAGGAGACCAGAGAATATTTACTGTGATAGTTCTCCAGATCTTCAACGTTAATTGGTTCTTAAAGAGTACCATTTGCTAAAATCTGTTATTAATTGTCACCATCTTAGTGAGCACCATATGAAACTTGTTGGCCCTTGCTCGTTTAATTTAGTTGATCAACATGCTGTTGAGTGGTTCTGTAATACTCATATTAGTTACCAGGAAACCTTATGAAGGCGAATGACCATCCTCAATGAGAAGATCTTCTTCTGATGCTACATAAGGTAATAATTTCTAATTATAACTTCTCATCGCCCTGTTGGCGATATTCTTGTTGAAACTCTTATGCATATCCTCAGAACGTTGGCCTAATAAAAGACAAAATACAACTTTGACCAACCTCTTCTTTGGCGTTGCAACTAAGGTGGCCTCCTGAACAAGTATCATCTTCTTTAGACCCCATACTGGGTGCTGAATATCTCTTTACATAAACCCAATATAAGAGGAAAATAAATGATAAACAAAAATTTTGTTTACGGATTTCTTATTAGAGTAAAATCAAAGTACATATATAATTTATGTATAAAGTTAAGATATAAAATGGAGTTGTTATAAAATTGACATTATCAACTTTTCTTCCAATTACTATCACTTTTAGTAATACAATTCAATTCAAACAGCACAATTAGATAATCAATACCAGGTGAGATGAGTATGAATAATAAAGTAAAGAGCTGGGCGAACGCGGTAAAGGGTAGCAGACCCAGACCTGCACCACCCAAAGGTACCAAGCGCACAGGTACAAAAGAAAATTTCAGTAAAAATGAAAAACCCAAGGTGGCGCCCCCGCGGGTTTCTTTAATTTTTTGGTAAATACTGCAGCTATATGGAAGTATCTCAATCAGAACTACTGTTATTGGTGGAACATGGGATATGAGTTTTCCTGGGCGTAGAAACACTGACAATGTGTAAAAAGTTTGCAAAGCCCAAAATAAATTTTTCCCACACGTGGTGTACTTAACAACCCATGCTATCTGAAGAGGTTGAGTAGATCTTGGGTTTGAGACCACGGAAGAAGTGAATGAAGCAGAAAAGGTCAGAGTGGTACTCAACCTTACCGATGGACAGCGTTTGGTACTGACCAAATGCACCCATTGAACTTAATCAAAATGAATTTTTATAATTTTTGATTATCTTCTGACCACACTGGCGCGCACAGTAGTCAAAAGACATCTCCAAGAAGTCTTGGAAGCCTATGGAGAAATCAAACAATTCCAGATGCAAAGATTCCAGCTGATGTCAACCCTTAGCACTAAGAAGGCAACAGAAATTATTTCCTCAAACCAGGATGTCGTAGAGGATATTACAAAAATCCCTCACATAGCATCCTTCACAATTGATGGGAAAAAATCCCAGCTGTTCCGTGCAACAGTGGAAAGCGCACCCCCATATGCAACCACTACCAGGCCTTTGGGCACAAGATTCATGCTTGCCCCATAAAAGAAGGCCTAAGAGAAATGGAGTTCTGTGAGGAGGAAATGGGCGAAGATGGTTCAGAGTACGCCAAAATCATGGATACTACTCAAGCCTTCAACTGGGGAGAACACGGGCAATATAAAATAATTGACCCTATTTCCCCAAAAGAACAAAAGATGGCCAAACAGGATTGCAAGCTGGCCGCAGCCAAGGCAAAGGCCTCGGCAGAATCAACTATATCGCTGGAGCTGATCCAGGAAGACATGGAGGAATTCAAGTCAATGAACCAATCAGACCCCGCGGAAAACCAAACACCCAAACTGACCAGATTGAATTTGGTGGAACCCAATTTTGGAAATGAATGCGCAAAACTGGGGTTCAGTGCACCCCACAGAAATTGCAGAATTTAACCCAATTGGGAAGGAAAATCAACAATGGAATGTGCAAGAAAATAATGTGGACAAATAAAAGCACATATGTGCACCGCAATAATATTGAAACCAAGCAAAGCCAAGAGAGGAGCAAAAACTGCGGCGATGAAAGGGGCAGAATACACCCCAACTCCTACTCATGGTTATGCTCTCTGCAGCAGAGGTGCATTGGAGAGCAATGTGAGCAAGGGAGCAGGGCTGGGGCCCTACTAACTGCTCCTGAGCCGCATTGGGCATCTCAGTAGAGATAGGGATGCTGAACATAGTGAGACTCAAGGTCTTAACGTCCTGAGCCAAAAAATTGAGTCTCCTACGAAACTCACCTGTGGATATCCTGATGGTGCAGGAAACCTACTGTCACAGGGAGAGGAGGAGGCATGGGAAAAAATGCTTCTCCCAACAATATCGTTTTTGGTCACTACACTGTGGGGTGATAGTACGCGTGAACCAAAACTTATAGTTTATTAATAAAATTCATTCCTGGATGGCCGCGTACTCACTGTAACCTTCACATGGCACATCAAAGTACACACAATAGCCAGTGTGTACGCCCCAAATGGTGCACATGACCGAAGAGAATTTCTTACAGCCCTAACACAACTAAATCTACCAGTAAATACTTTCATAATGGGAGACATGAACTTCTGGATTAACCCAGATATGGAACGATGGCCATACACAATGGAGATACCACAAGGGCAAGTGGAACTCCGAATACTAAAGGCCACCCTGTGACTATATGATCCACTACCAAAAAGACAACCCCTGCTACAAAACATGACACGCCCACATGCACACAATGATACACTTGTCTCTATGTCAAGGATAGACTTAATACTCGCATCAATAATTTTCCATCACCAAATTCAAAAATTTAAAACATCAAAAATTGAATTTTCCAACCATCAACATGTTTTGGTATCTTAAAAACCCGTGGAACCAAGTACCCAAGCACCCAGATGGTGCAGAATACGACCAGAAAGTTTAGCTGACTTGGAATTTCAATCCTGGGTGGAAGGAAATATCCTAAACCCGGTATATTCAAAATACCCTTTTGCTTGGACCCACTAACCACATGGGAAAACTTCAAAATATCAACAACCCAAAAATTAAATATACATTGTCTAAAAACACAGGGCAGTTTCAGTCATTATCAAACACACCTTGGCCAAAATTGACCACCTAGAAAACAACATACCAAATATGGGATACAGCCCTGGATGGGGTCACAAATGGGTGGAGGTTTCTACTCAGCTAAACACCCTGATCTGCAAACACCAACACCGAGTTGGAGTTCAATATAAAGGCAAAAACATAAGAGATGGATAAACTTGCTTGAGCTACTTTTTCCACCAATTCCACGGCTGGAAAAATATGATAGCTAGCACACAGGTCCGTCAACTGGACAAATCCATACCAGAAAAACCTGAAGAAGTCGCGACCAAAGTGCACAGGTTTTATACAAAATTGTATAAATCTGAACTAGTCAAACCAGAAAAGATCAAAAATTCCTTAGAAGCGCACATATTGAAACCGTGGCCTAAAATAACAATTTAATCAACTAATATTGCGCGAGGAATTATGGGAAGTAGTATGCGGTGCACCAAGATGGAAATGCCCTGGACCTGATGGGCTTCCATATGAAATTTACATATAATCATTTTACTAACATCTCTAACATTCTTCTAGCTTCAATGAACAAGAGTATTATGGAAACATGCCTCCTACCTGGAGGCAAAGAAGCCTACACAGTCACTTTATTCAAGAAAGGAATAGATTAGATCTCTCCAACTGGCACCCAATTTCCCTAACCAACACAGATACAAAAATTTTCACAAAAATTATGGCAATACGACTAGGAGAAATTGCAACTGATGCGATATCCCCTACAATATGGATTGGTTCAAATAAGAACCATATGGGATAACATCCACACAATTGCAAATGTCTGCCAGTTCAAAACCTAATGAGCACTTGTCTTTTTAGACCAACAAAAGGCATATGACAGGGTGAACTGGACATATCTTAGGGCCTGCCTTCAAAAATTCAAGCTCCCAAATAATTTTATAAACTGAGTAATGTTGTTTACAGATTCTGCTACCATGGCTGTGCGGGGAGAAGGTTACTTAACCATCCTAGTCATACCACAGAGAGGACTCAAACAAGGAGACCCCTTAAGCCCTCTACTCTACAATTTTAGCTTAGACCCCCTAATACGAAATATAAACACACTGCTCAAAGGAATCAACGTCAAGGGCCAACCACCAGTTAAAATGATGGCCTTCGCTGATGATTGTGCGGTGAGCATATCCAACAATCAGGACGCTTTCAGAATTGAGAAGATAATACAAGACTATTCAGCCATAAGTAAACATCATTTAACACTAAGAAAACGGAAATTATACTCCTAGGAAAATATCAGACCCAGTGGATGCCATCTACCCAGAACCAACAAACTAACACAACACCAAGACTCCTGACCAGACATAGGAGGCGAAAATTAGCAATGAACTCACTAAAACATCCATTCACCACCAAGCCAACACTGGTTCTGTTCGTCAATTGGGAGTATGGTTGGAAGCAGGAGGATACGCCAACTTTATGATGGAAAATCAACTTCTAGACAAAATAACAAAACGCATTGCCTCCTTACATGGATACCAAACAGGTCTAACAGGAAGGGTCACAGTAGCCAACTCTATGATTCTATCAATCATATGGTTCACGGCCCATGCAATTGCTTTTTCACCATCCTTCTTCAACACAGTTCACACCCTATTACAAGGATCGCTATGTTAAAACCACAACCCCCCTGTACGCCTCGAAACCCTATTTGGCTCAAGAAGGAATGGAGGTATGGGGCTTACTAATTACATAGAGCAAGCAACCCATATACTGGGATTCTGGATAGCTCAGGTGACTATCCCAGATCTTCCAGATACACACTGGGCCAGAACAGCTAGATATAACTTCACTAGGACTCCAAAATAGAAACCCAGACACCTGAACACATTATTCAAGTATCTGGCATCCCATCCTACAGCTGCAGGACCACACGGCACTCCTGCACACTTCAAACAAATACTCCTAGACATGAGAAGAGCGACATGGCAGATCCACATAAATGATCAAACCAGTCACCGAGGACGCCCAAGGCTAACTCACAGACAGGAAATCAATGATCAAAATAGTCACAGACAATAAAAAGCAAAAGCCCAAGTACCATAGCCAGGATAAAATACCTGGGCCATATGGACATACCCTACAACCTGGAGACCCAAAGAAGAGTATGGAGATACACACATCACCCTCTACTCCAACCCAGGATAAGAGCACATGTATGGAGGTGCATGAGGAGAGTATACCACACTGCTGAACGGTCAAATGCCACTCACACCTCATGTACAATATGTGGTCAGTATGGAAGCCTAGCTCACTATTTAGGAAAATGCCCAACATCAGTGGCTGTATAGAAAGAGGCCATGCGCTTATTCCGCCAAAAAACGGACAACCATTCAGCCTAGCAAGGAACATGTTTGCTATAAACATGGACTCTACTATCCACCCATATCTCAGGGCGTTAATAGAAGCTATAGCACATTGGACGATACACACAATGGTACTGGAATCGATCACAGGAGCAGCGCCCACAATCCAAGAAGCCATCCATCGCTTCCACAGCCATATATTGGAACATTTTCAGGCATGGCTGTTTGGACATATGATCCCCCATAACAGAAGGACAATCAACACATGGTTCCCCATATGGTTCCTAAGGGTTGACCCTTTCCTTCACACATGCTACATCCAAGGATAAGCCAGCATAACCCCCTTCCCTACCATCCTAAACTTGGTGATCCTGGAGACAACAAGAGAGGCCTTGAACCCTCTGATGTGTCTTAAATTGTCAAATTTCATTATTTCTCTCACTATACTGGAAGTGCTTGTCCCCTGGTCGACCTTCCCCCAAATAAATAAAATTGACATTATCAATGAAATACGCCTTAAACAAATTGCACAGGGTTCAAATCTACTGAACAATAGGCCCAATGATATGAGAATAGTTACCCTTGAATCAACAAAAAAGAACTATTAATAAATATGAAGCACCTGCTCCCACTATAGTCTTTTATTTAATATAATCACTATAGCGGCTCCTCTCTGTTCCACGCACTCTATAATATCAACAACTTAACCTCCTTGATCATCTCATCCTTCTTATATCATAGTAAGTTCAGTTGGTACCACTTTCATGGCTTAGTAATTCACTTGGCCATATCTCATTGGTTTCTTCAATTCTTCATTTGTTAATTTATGATCACCCAATTCAGCTGATTTCCCTACAACCCAATATCGCCTCATTTTGAGGCGCTTGAATTAATCATACTCATAACAATTCAGCAGATTCCATTCATTCCATTATATCAACTCAGGGCTTATCATCCAGTCATATTGGAATCGCAACTTTACCTCCTCCTTGACAGGATGATAAGGCTCTTATTGATTATACACCAAGAGAAACTTTTGCATGCACTCAGTTGATGATCTGACCACTAGCGGGGCCCTTGATAGTATACACATCAATCCTATCTTTTCAATAACTTCAAATGGCCCAATCCAGATACTGGCCAACTTGTGTTTCCACCTGAACCCAAGTTGATCATGGAATAGAACCATATCTCCATCTTTTAATTAGCTAGGTCACTTCTCCGTACCTGATCATTAGCCTTCTTTTTGATTTTCTGGCTAAACTGAATGAGTACTCTTTGGTTTTTAATTTAATCAGCATATTTGTTAGGGCGGTCAAATAGCATTTCAGTTCCATTTCGCCAGTGTCCTCTACACAAGCATATAGGAGCGCAGGCAAAGTGGGGTGTTTTCCTTAAATCAATTGGAATGGGCTTTTCTCCATGACAGAATGTTAGCTAATTTTGTAGGCAAACATCGTGGTTAAAAAAGGGTACTCCAATCAGAGGGCCCATCTGTAACCAACTTCCGTAGTATGTTCACCAGGGTCCCATTGACTCGTTCAACCATTCCATTGGATTCCAGGTGATACTGGGTTGTTATAACCTGATAGATGGCCATCATCTCGTTGACCTTGGGAAGTATGTGGGAGGTAAAATAGTACCATTGTCAATAAGAATAAACTGCGTACAGCTGTGATGCTGAATGGTACACTTCATTACAAACTTAGCCACAGTAACTGCCCCAGGTCCCAAATGCCCGCGCCTCAACCCACCTGGTCAATTGGTCAATTGCCACCAAGATATACTTAGACTGGTTAGCTCCAGTTGGCAAAGGACCAACGACATCAAGGAAACTGAATGCAAAACAAAGTGTGGCTTCACTAACCGGTATGTGGTAATCCAGTGGAACAGCTTTTCCACTTGGCACTGGTGACAGGAGGAGATAGTAACAAGAACATCGAATTTTATGATTTCCTAGTAATACTGAGGCCGCAATAATTCCAATGTCTTGCGCATGCCACCATGCCCAACTGCTTTATGTGCGCTCATGATAATGTTAGGCTGCGTTGAGGGTCATGGAAAATTTACTGTTGAGTTGCTGATCTGCTTATACAACTCACCATTCTTCTTGAAAGTATTGACTCGCATTTTAAACAACGTTTTAATGACTTGGGGCGGCTCATCATCATACTTTCCGCTGATAATTTTATCATACATAATATTGCTCAGATCCGCCATAACTGCAATAGCTGGTAGCCTTGACAAGCAATCCGCATTCTAGTGTTTTGCTCCTGGTCAGTGATGGATCTCAAAGTTGTAAGCCTGTAGTTTAAGGGCCCATCACGCTAGACCGCCATCAGTCTCCTTGAGAATCTGCAGCCAGCATAACGAGGCGAGATCCATTACAACTTTAAATTTTACACCATGCAAATATACTTTGAATTGCTTGTAATAATAAATCACTGCTAAGCACTCCCGCTCTGTCACAATATAAATTCTTTCATGGCTATTCAGGCTTTGTCTGCAGTACGCCACTGGGTGCTACTCACCCACATCAATTTTTGGGACAGAACTGCCCCCACAGCAGAAAGAGATACATCTGTCTGTACAATAAATTTCTTTTCAAAATTTGGGTAGCATAGCACTTGCGCCTCGTCAACTCTGTTCAAAGAGAATCAAAGGAGCGTTGACAGTGTTCCGTCCATACAAACGTGGCGTCCTTTTTTAATAACTCAAACAGCGGACCTCAAATACAACTAAAGTTAGGTATGAATTAACGATAGTAGCCAGCCATCACTATAGATAATTATATATCTCGCTTACTTCTTGGTATAGTCATATTCCAAATGGCCTCCACCTTAGCTGGTTGGGGCCTCACCCCTGTTGCATCAACTACAAAAACTGAGGATCCTTTTTTTTTTTTTTTTTTTTTACTACTAGATGGTCCCACTCTAGCTGATCCTTAAAAATGACATTTCCAAGGTTTAATTTTGATGTTGGCCTCAGCCAACCGGCGGAATACCTCTTCCAAATGGTTAAGGTGCTCAGAAAATGTGCAGGAGAAAACGTTAATATCGTCAAGGTATACAAGAATGCATGACAGCTTCAAGTTGCTAAGAATAGTTTCCATCGCCTGTTGGAAAGTAGCTGGGGCATTACACAACCCTTGTGGCATATGTGTTGGTTAAAAAGCCCTTTTGCCGTAATAATGGTGCATTTTTCTTGTTTCGCCATAGGTAACTTGATCTTCCAATAGCCAGAAATTAATAACATTGCGGAGAAGTAACGAGCTCCCCCAACCAGTCCAACGCATCATCAATTTGTGGCAAGGGGTATGAGTCCTTTTTTGTAATACTGTTGAGCTTGCGGTAGTCTATTACTACCCAGTTATACCATCTTTCTTTTTGACAATTAGCACAGGGGAAGCCCATGGGCTCTTTGATGATTCAAGCATTCCTTGTTCTAACAGTTTATTGATTTCTGATGTGACTACTTCTTCTGCTGCTCTAGATTGGCATTTTGGTCAAGATCTGATGGGGGAATGATCCCCAGCGTCCATTCAATGGGTCATTCCTCGGGAACACCCTAAATCATGATCATTGACAGCAAATATCGCTTTTTACTTTTGAAATAAGGCTTCCACTTGATCTTTCTGATCTTTGGTTAACCCATTAAATTTTCACGTGGTACAACTGCCATTACTCCAGGCTGTGTTTCGACGGGCAGACCAAAGTCATCCAATGAACCAAACTCATGGATCCTGAGGAACTATTCAATTGAAATGAAATGTAGGAATTCAACTATTTGGTATCAGCGGATTTGCTTGGTTAATCCTGAAGATTCGCTACCAAGACCTTGATATCCCCATGCCCCAGGAGTTTAATGCCAGTGGCCATGTGCGGCTCAAGCCATGATTGTTGATAGGGCCCAATGACCTCCCCATGTAGCCCAGCAGGCAATTCCACCTCTAACTCAGTGTTTATGATTGCTTGATGGCCAGAGGGAATATATATAGAGCCAGCAGCTCTAAGCGGTAGCCCTTAATTCATAAATTTGATGGGGAAGAGCCCAAATCTTACTCTAGTCAATGATAGTGAACTGCAACCACTCCATCACTGTACGCAAGGCTAATATAACTCATGTGTACCAAATCCTTAGCATTCCGCTGAAAGTGAAGTATATTGGGATCCGCTGCCCCATAATTTTTAATGTTTCCGCTGTTCTATTAACAACAGCCCCAAAGTGGCGCATAAAAGCTGTTCTTATCAACAGGTCATAGTTATTGTTTGGTAACACTATAGCTGGTGCTACAATGACAATTGACCCAAACCGCAAGGGTAGCGCGCTGTAAGCTCCACCAGAGACTGTGCTTTCTGCGCCTGCAGTCCCATACACCATATGATGCTCCACATCAGGCTTTAATGCCAACTTCGACACCAACTTT
This sequence comes from Massospora cicadina, assembly GCA_022478985.1. Taxonomy (NCBI): domain Eukaryota; kingdom Fungi; phylum Entomophthoromycota; class Entomophthoromycetes; order Entomophthorales; family Entomophthoraceae; genus Massospora; species Massospora cicadina. Next base: position 236,701 of record JAKSZP010009231.1, read on the forward strand.
GTGGATACTATTTTGATTGGGGCATCTATATTGATTATAGAACAAACTTGAGTTTTTGCTACAACAGTGTCACAGTAAGAAAACTCAGAGTAAGGTGCATCTGATTGTTTTAAGACATGGACATTTAATGGATCTTTTTTTCTAATAAAGCTCATAATATCCTTCCCCACTTCAGGGTATTCTTTAACAATAGTGTCCACAGGGAGGGCCCCGCTTACCCCTTTCAAGAGAAGCGCATCAGCTAATGGATCTGGTTCATCAGTAGAAAGGTGATTGAACATTTGACAAGCATAAGGCTTTGGTTGTTCGCGAGAGCCTGCTTCTGCCATGTCCATGAAATGCATTCAGTCAGCACATTCACCCCTCCAACCGGTCGCTGATATAAGAAGTCATTATCATACTGAGGAACTTCCACTAAAGGTACAGGAATAGGTTCCAGTGGGACGTTTTAGGTCAGAATAGCGGAGGTAGAGAGTCCCATCTCTACTCCACTCTGACCTTTCCCTGGTGGTACTGCTCCTGTGGTAGGTACTGGACCCAATGATTGTGAAAACTTCTAGCCAGGTGCCCAGAGCATCCACATGAAAAGCAATTAAAAACATAAGACCTATGACCTTGATTGTTGTAAAAGGAACCACCCCAACGGTTGGGCTGGAAATGAACAGTGTAACCTGGCCCCTCCTGATAGGTGAACTGCTGTTGGCAATTGGATTGGAAGCGAGGATTGTATTGATGATAAGGCCAAGGGATGCCGACCAGATGCTGAACAGGGAGGGATAATTCCTCCAGATAAAAAAAAATAGCAGCAGAGGCGCTAGGTTTCCACTCTATACTGGGTGAAGGGAAGGTAGAGGATATATGGCATAGAATTTGAACAAGTTTAAGCAAGGATACATCAACCTCTAAGTATGGACAAAACATTAAAAAGCTCACGATATGGTTTCACAGCAGAGGTCTACGCTATACTAATGTCACATTCAGTTAAAACTCCTGCCCCAATTAACACATGGGCTTCTGCTGAGAATCAATCAGCAAATGCAGTGAGGGTCTTGTTATGTTGAAACCCAATGGTAAAAACTCAGCCTTCCGTTGCGCCAATTTTAAAGTTCCTCCAAACAACCACAGCACAGTATCCTTCACTTTTTGATAGGTAACGGAACTGTTGGGAAGATTTCAAGTAACTTGGTCAGCGCTTCCAACATCCAGGGTGGACATTAGAAATTTGGCTTTACGCCGATCTGAAGCTCCTTCTACTGCAAACTCAAATCGTTTAAAGAATGTATGAATGTTTCCATTGAAATCAAACGGAGGTATCTTATCAATAAGACATTCTTGAAGTAACTCCTTTTTCTATTTAAGCACAGCGTCCAGGGCAAGCTTAAGTTCTGCATGTATACAGTTGCAGTGTGTTGAGAGGATTCCTTAGTAATACAAGCCAGATATGACATGAGTAGCGACTGAGAGTGCTGATCAGACTATGTATTGACAAATGAGGCTCCTTGTAGTGAGCACACCAGTTATAAAATTGGCATTATCAATGAGATACGCTGTAAACAAATTTCACAGGGTTTGATCCACTGAGCAAAGGACCAATGATATGAGGAACGTTGCCCTTGAATCAACAGAAATAAACTTATTAATAAATGTGAAGCACCTGCTCCCACTATACTCTTTACTAATATGATCACTATAGCGGCTCCTCTCTGGTCCACGCAATCTATAATATCAACAACCTAACCTCCTTGATCATCTCATCCTGCTTGTATCATAGAACTTCAGATAGTACCACTATCATGGCTTAGTAATTCACTTCGCCATATCTCATTGGTTCCTTCATTTCTTCATTCATTAAATTACAATCACCCAACTCTGCCGATTTCCCTACAACCCAATATCGCCTCATTTTGAGGCGCTTGAATTAATCATACTCATAACGATTCAGAGAATTCCATTCATTCCACCATATTGACTCAGGGCTTATCATCCAGTCATATTGGAATTGCGACAAGAGTAATTTAAGAAAAATTAGGAGCAGTTTATGATGGTACTTTAGGAATTCACAAACCCTTTGTGAGTCTCTTCTTGAGTTTTCACGTTAGTGGTGGCCTCCATCTGCTTTAATGCATAAATTTGCAAGCTCCAGTTTGAGGTAGACAACCCTGAACCAGTATGTTCAGTGGCCCATTGCTTATTATTTGTTTCTATGCCTATGGCAGTAATACCTCTTCTAGTTATTGATTTTACCCTGATTTAGTAATGTTGCTTGGGTTAAGATTCAGACAATGGCGCTGCTCTGTCGCACCTCACTTCAGAATTTGATTTATTTGACAATATTTAATAATTACCTTTTTGGGTTATTTAGATTTAGAGTTAAATTACTTATATCAGGATTGCTTAGTTCAGTAGGCTGCTTAGTAACTTCTTCATCATTAGACAATCTATTTAACTACTCTGTCATCATCATATTGTTAATTCTCTTACATAACTAAAGGTATATAAAAAAGGTCAGTTTTTCACAGTCTTTAGGAGCGGCGTCATTATTATTATACTGTAAACCTCTATGTTTACCAGGTAAAAATTATTGTTTATCTTTTTAGCAAAAGTTGTGCCCAACCCAAAAAGGGGGAGCCACCACGCATCTTTATTTTCAAATGGGTTAAATAAAGGGATTATTAGAAATAAAATTCTAAATATGGCACATCAGCTAACAGCCTAGTAAGCCATATCAGAAGGTGAAGAAGCTTTAAGGAATCTTTTGTCTAGCGCTATCTTTAGCTGGTAGACTATGGCAGAAAGCATTGGGGTGAGAGAATTAGCAACATGTGGCATAAGGAGGTATAATTGTGGGTTTTCTTCGTTATAAGGCCAGCAGTGTCCATCGTCTCAAAGTATTGAGCAAGCTGATGCTCAGAAAAGTGATGAGAGCAGGAACACAAATAAATCACGTAATGCACTGGCAGGTTTTAGGATAATCAGGGTCAAAAAGAGAGGTTTTGCTGCATTGATGTTGGTGCGGCTTGCACAAAAGCCAGCTCCTCAATCTCACACTTCGCCTATTCCTCAAAATCATGAGGGAAATTGAGGATAGGAATATCTTAAACCAGGTATTCCATTGACACATGGAGTTGCTGGCAGAGTAGGGTGCTAGCAGGAGCTTCAGTGGCTTCAACTGCCATTTTATTTATATTATTATAAATAAGATACCTGTTTTTAGGATTTACGGCAGGGTCAAGATTTAGGAGGATCAACAAAAAACTTCTAAGATGCAAAATATGATATGACATTATACAACTGGTCATTTTCTGTTAATTCAATTAAGAAGCTTAGAAAGGATTCAACTGAGCTAATGCTGGCCCAGCCACCATAGTTGGCAAGTTGGCTTCAACTGATTCGCTGCAAACTGTTAACCACATCAGTCCAGCTGATCTATTTCAGCCATTGGCTCAGGTTGATGTAAATTGACCAAATTCTATAAATATTAAAATTTTAGTTGGCTGCAGCTTTTACAGCCATGGAAAAATTCGCTGAGGTTGGGGACGGGAGAATTGAGCCACACTCAAAAAATTTGGGTGTTGCTGCTTCAGAGCTGATGCTGGAAGGGGGAGTGGCAGATACAGTGGAGGTGGAAACCGCCGGAAACTAACAATTTATATGGTCAAGTTTAAAGCACAAGGGGCAAATGGCACAGCCATTCTCAACGTGCGTCCAAATTGAGTGATCAGGGTTGATCTGACTATGGTACAGGGGGAATTGTGAGGTGCTGTTATAATGGAAAGGGCAGTTTGTTGCATAGGCTTAAGGCCCTGATAAACGATATGCCCCATTGGGAACCACAAACTGCAACACAGGGTCTGCGCATAAAATGGCCAAACTCTCCATAAGCTCATGGCTGAGGCGTTTGGGTAAAGGTGGGAGGGCAACCCAGTGAGCTGGACCACCAAAGTGGACTCATCAAGGAGCTGAGTGCGAACAGTTGGGAGAGAATATTTTTTTAAAAATTAACAGCAGCTTGGCTGCTGCTACTGCATCAGCTTCAGAATGGAAGCCAAAATTGAAATACTATGAAGGGGCGAAAAATTGATAAAGCCAGCAGGTTTATACACTGCCGTGGCCATCTCAATGATGGCCATGCTTGTGTATAGAAAAGATTCCCATATTTGATTCAGAGGCCAAAATGTAAATTGCTCCAGGGAGCACCAAAGGGCTCTGGAGCACCACTTGGGAACTTAATGATAGCCCAAGTGCTGAGGGGGTACGTAACGCCCAATAGCGTTTATGAGGGCTAGCAGAGCCAGCCTGGGCACGCTTCAGCAGCGGCCAAAACACAACACTAGGTGGCGCACCACTGCCCCATGCTGGGGAGAAGGCATTGTTAACATCACAATTATTAGATTTTTGCTCATTTTAGTGATAATGTTTTGTACTTTTTGAAAAACTTTTTGGATTCAACTAAACCTATTGAAGCAAAAAAAGCAGGTAAAATTATCAATGCGGCTGACATTATCCCAACTGTCTAGTAAATTTCTGAGCCCATCATAGTCTATAAAATAAGGATTATCTTCCTTATCAGCATTTTAATCATGCATATATAAATCTTGAGGTGCTGGTATACTGGCAGGGCTTATTCCAGAGGGTGAGGAATTATTATTCAGTATACACATGTTTTTATGAAATTGTGCAAGATGGTTTTATCAAACAGTAAAAACTTTTAATAGTGCAGGACTTTCATCCACCTAGTCCCTGGCTAAAAACCGTGGGCTCTTAATTAAACCATAAAAAGATGTACTTGCCCTCTAAGAAAGCAAGTGCATTGCTTAAAAGGAGGAAGAATTGCCAGAGTCTACCTTCATCACCATCATTTTAAACAAGCTACTGTAGTCTTGTGGTCAACAAACTAGGTAATGTTAAAGTAATACATCAAAATCAAGTTTATTAAGATAAATTCTCATCTTATTATTCATTTGAAAAGAGCTTTCATATAACACCGCAATAATACAAGCACTTGTTGAGGCAAAATGATAAAGTACTAGTTTTTAAAAAAGTAGCACCCTAAACTCTCCCAATAGATACCTTCTACCTAGATGATTTCAACTGTTGACTGGACGGTTTACAAGAAAGATGGCCAAACGTCAGTGACCCTCCAATAGGATCAAGCGCACTAAGAAACCTGATATCCTAAAAGGCTTATGGATGCTAAACCCCCAACTGATTACTACTTCCAGAACCTAACAAGCTCATATATTTCCAACTTCTAATTAATCAGTGCAACGTGAATAGTTTAGATACTCAGACCCATCATGTAGAACCACAGGTTGAGAAATTCTTAATCATAAACCTCCACCTCTCAGACCACAGTCTGGATAATTTAGTGTCCAAAACCAATTAAGAAACTTCCAAACATTAACTATCAATTAACTACATTTTAAATCATGTAACTATGGTTTAAGTTGAGGACACAACTTAACAACTCTTAAAATACTAGTCTCAACGTTTGGACTTGATCTATATATGGCTACATTAACAAAACTTAAGAGAAAAGTCCTCAAAGCCATAGAAGATGCAGTTTCCATATTCACAAGAAATGTGTTAACAAAACTTTCTAAAACAAAGATCATCCACCTAGAATACTACCCGCCAAGAAGCAGCTACAGATCACAATGGGCTATGGAATGTGCAAAAAATTACCCTATTCATCGAGAAGCAAAATCTTATTTATATGTTAATGGAAGCATTGCAAGAAGGGGAAAGTTGGGCAACTCAGAGTGACCGCCCATCCCAGTTACTCTTCCAAGCCTATAAATCTAGGTGAAAGGAATTAATTCTCACAGAAATACAAACAAACTATGGACATACATTTGGTGACCTGCAAATGGTAGAATCTCTCACGCATACATACTACTATGAGCTCTAAAAAGCTAACAAAATTGGACAAAAAGCAATGGAGTACTTCATTAATATTATCCCATACAACGGCTTCCAGATGAAACTTGGCTGACATATCACAGAGGAAAACCTCACACACGCATGTGGAGACTATTATATGAATATGTCCTCTGGCCAAACGAAATACCCCATGAGTACTAAAAAACAAACTATAAGTTAACAAAAAACCAATTCTTAGCCTCCAAGACCTCAGCCTAAAAAAAGCAAAAGTGATACTTAAAGGCGCAGAAGCTCATATTGTTTTTCTGGAAAAAAGGAAAGCATATACTTGATTAATCGGATGCCAATCTCCTTAAATAACACAGTAAGATGACAATGGGTAAGATCCTTGAAAAACAACTGGAAGAAAAAGAATTAAACCTGTAAATCCCACAACAATATGAATTCATCCCTTGAAGAAGTATAAGAGAAAACATTACAAGTCCTTAACACACTAGGGGTGTATCCAAGGGTATTATTTACTTCTTTAATCAGGGCTAAGTCCTATGACATGGCTGATTGGTACTAACTTGCAGCAGTCTTCTTAAGAAAAGATATATCTCACTTCTGATAAAGTTGGAAAAGTCACCAAATTTCTAGCATCTTTATCAGTACTTGGATCCACCTTTATGTTCCTGCCAGGTTCTATGAAAGAGCCTTCACCAGAGTAATCTTTAAGCCAAACCTGTATATCTTTTCTATGGATACTATCCTCCATTGAGTACAAGAAATCATAGAGGAGTCATATGTAAAGTAAATTCACATTCTGGTTTATGGTGTTTGCAAATGATTTTAGATGTGAGTTATCATCCAATAGATGACTTAACAAATGTGAATAAAGACATTCAAAATATAAAAAAACATACTAAGGAAAGTTGAACAAAGACAAGTCTTAGGACTCAGAATTAATTAAAGCAAACCCATAAACCTATCAGTAAGCTCTCTGACCTTTACTCACTTAACTTTTGAGGCCGATTTGCTTCTCAGGGGAATCTGTTCCGTTCAGATTAGGCACCAGACAACCCCTGGAAGCTCATAATCAAACTTACTGAACAAATTCTCTGCTGACTCTACCAGATGTATATTTAATCTCATTGTTAAACTTTTCACGCTTATAATAAATTTCCTATTGACACTCTCTGACATGTACTCTTTACGTTGACCCATGTTAACAATTGAAAATAATCAAACCTCTAACTTGGAAGATCAACTTCAAGTTACCTACTTAAATGAGTGTCCTGTTCAAATAGAGCAGAACTGACTGGTTACTTTTTTTCTTAAATAATAATCTTAAACTAGTTACTAAAATTATATCACTCAATCTAATATACTTGAAATATAAAGGATAAACTGAGATTCTGTGAGGAAAGGTTTGGTTTAAATTAAATGGGATGTATTTTCATACTTTGTAATAAAAAATTTTAAAAATATATAAATTGAATGATAATTGAGAAACTTTGAGATTTAGGTTAGTGATATTGGGGGTTTTCAGGATCCTTAAGTGAGGCGGCGTCTGATTGCCACTTTAGTTGCTTTGTCATTTCTTCAATTATTGTATCTGCGAGCTCCTTCTCATATTAGTTACCCCTAAACTGGATGTCCAGGGGCTCTTTCTATGGTCCGACTCCTGAGTTGTGCGCTGTTGCTTCTCATTGGGCTAATATTTTATTAACTAATTTAGTAATACTCTGACCATCTTTCGATTCTCTCATTAGCATCACATTGATGTGAATCACATAAGGTTCCCATGGAAATTCTCAAAAATTGAATGTTTGCTATACTATGATTCAAGGCCTTAAATTTGATCTTTCCCATCTGAGTAAAGTATTGGGGAAATGCATCATATTGACTAATTGAAAATTATTAGCACCTCAAGGTATGAAGGCAGGAAAATTTTATTTTTTAATTTTGAAAAATAATTATATTCATTAAGTAAATTTTCTTGACTGTCAGGTATTAGTTTGATTCACATGACGTCATCCTAATTTTCTTGATAAATTTCTTGGGTCAGCTAAAAATATTAATGGGGGTGATCCAATTCCATCTTCAGCAAGTACTTTGCCCACAACTCTATCAGTGCGGAATTGACCTCTGTACATTCCAGAGGTTGAGAGATAATATGCTGGTGCCTTTTCAGCCGCATCCATCGCACTGTGAACATACAAACAAAGAGATAAGTGACAATAAGGCAGAGAGTGTATAGAAAAAAGGTAACTTTAAACAGAATCCTTTAATTTTTTGACTATAAACACAAATCATGCATATAGGTATTCCCATCGTCAACAAGGAGATATCAGTGTAAGGTATGGAATATAAGCTGCTGGAAGACATCAAGAGAACAGTAGATATGGAGACAGAAAGACCTCTCTAGTACCATCTAGTACTAAAAAAAAGACCTCTCTAGCGGAAATATCACCAAACAAACACAATGATAATTTTTAGAATTTGATATCCAGAACATGTTAAAGCATTCATAATAGGTTTATAAAACTAACAAAAAATATAAAAGTTTATCCATGAAAATTTAATTCCCCAACTTGTAAGATCTCAACCTAATTGGCTTATCACTAGAGAGGAATTGGTCTCACCACCCCAAGCAAAAAGTTTTTTATTAATGAAATGGCCGATGAAGCAGCTGCACAGGAACTCCCCAATATGAGCATCAGCTTATAAAACACAAAACTAGCAAGATAACTGGCCTTAAGCTCCATCTACTTCTAGTACCTTAGGAAGGTACCTGTGAGCGTGTAAAAGTTTAATTGGGCCTGGAGATGCCGCGCATGAGGCCAAGTAAAGGCATTGTTACATAGAAATACTTATAATTATAACAGATTTGTGTATGACATTGATAGAATGTCCAAAAACAGTTAAAATATTTATTGAATTTTGTGAAAATTAGAGCCTCATAGTGGTGCATTATACACAGGATTAACCCTCACAACAAAACCTAGCGTTAAAATTTTGGGGACTTAATAATAAACCTAAACTATGCAATTTGGTATAGAGAGCTTACTTCAAACCCTTAATTCATTCAAAAATATCCTTGCTCCAATGCAGAATTCTGAAGTGCCGTTTCCAAAAAGAAGAATTAAACGCCTCCACCAAACGGTGTCCCACATGCTAAAGTTAAATACCCTCTGGGACAGGTTCTATTTATAATGTGATGTCCACCTTGTCAGAAAGTGGCGGCACACCTTACTCAGCTCCGCAATACCCTGTAACCAAGATCAATACCTAAAGACAAATGAACCAACATAATATTATATACATAAAGACCAAGTCCAGAACTTACTTATAATTATCCTTGTGCAGTGGTCGATCCAAAGAAACTGAATTTCCTGGGTAAATGCACCAAGTCAGGCAGGTTTTATTCTGGGCTCTGAAAAACCTTAAAGTAAGATTAAAGACTATTATAATACTGGCTGTTTGCAAAGCCATACCAGCCAGGAAATGCACGTAATGAGGCTTGGGAGTATGCACACACGTTTAAGATCTCTGTTTTGAACCAAACATGGCTGCGGATATCCTCCAACCTCAAAACGCCTGTCTATAAAACACAGTGAGTCCAAAAAGCATATACTATGTTACTGACACCATCAATCCTCACATTACTCCAAAATCTTGTTTACCTCTCTACTTGAGTGCGTCAACTCAGGGTGCACACTCCCAAATAAAACATAAAAGAAAATTTAATGAAAAACAGGCGCAGTAAATACCTTTAACCTTAGAAAACAGGTTAACATCTATTGATTTAAATTTATTGTGGGGAAGGCCGACCATGGGACGGACACTTCCAAATATGACTCAGACGAGACAAAACTTAGTACCAGGGGAGGCACCCCAGAGAAGCGATGCTATCTCTTGTTGCCAGCGGGAACGCCACTTATGGGGAGGGGGAGGGAACGTGTGTAGGGGTCGTAGCCACTATTGAGCACGTGTGGAGGAAGGGGTCTGATTTGATGAACCAGACTGGGAACCAGGAGGAGACCAGCTGTCGGCGACGCAGTGGGAGATATCCAAACATCCACACTTGAAAGCGGTCCACCAAATGAGACCGGAATCTGTGGACAGCTTCAGGGAGGGTGGGGATGGAGCCAGCGATGGCATCCAAGACAATTGTGTGGATAGTCCGCATGGCGATTGCAACCACCAGAGCACGGAGGGAGGGTGGGAGGGGGAGGCCATTGATGAAGCAAACATATCTCTTGACAGACTAAAGGGATGCGTTTGATCCTGGCTCAGCAGACGTTGGACTTCGCGCCATATCACTTTAGAGGTGGGGCACTTCTCCAGGCGGTGGAACAGCGTTCCATACTGGCCACACACGACACAGGATGAGTGTAAAGCGTTAGAGCGCTCAGCTGTATGATACACCCGCCTCAGGCAGCGCCACACATGGGAGCGGACTTGAGGCTGCAACAGAGGATGGTGTGCGTATTTCCAGATAGTCTTTTGGGTCTCAGTGGAATAAGGGATGTCCATCATGTCCAGGTAGTCCACCCTGGATATGACTTGGGGTCGAATGGGGATCACGACATCATGGATGGGTAGCCCCTGTACCTCTTGTGTGAACTGAGGAGAGGGGCGGCCTCTTCGGGTTGTATGTCCACTAATACGAATTCTCCACTCTGCACTTCGCATGGAGAGTAGGATTCGTTTGTAGTGGGTTTTAGTCCCGTGAGGACCTGTGGCCGATGTGTGTGATGCGAGGTATTTCATCAGGGAGTGGGGGTTTGATGGATTGTTGAGGCCCAAGGCTCGGGAGAAGTTGGAGCAGGCCACGTGGGACCAGTGTTGGGATGGGAGTGTAGGAGCAGTGACGGCCGAGATCCAGGTGCCCAGGATCTTGGCGGCATGGGCTTTGAAGTCACGCAGGCCCATGCCACCATGATATGAGGGCCAAACATAACCTCTAGCCGTACTGGTGGAGGGCGGCCTGACCAAAGCCATCCTTGCAGCAAAGCATACAGGGTTTTGAAGAAGCTTGGGGAGAAGGGGATGGCGTGGGCTCTGAACCAGACTTTGGATAGGAGCATAGAGTTGGCAAGAACAACCCTGCCAGTGAGGGTAGTAGAGTGGGCTCTGAGAGAGGCAATTCGCTTCATCACGTTGTCCAGTATATGGAACTCCATTACTGCTGACGCGTATCCGCCTGCCTCCATCCACACACCCAGATGGCGTACCGGTCCTATGGTAGGACGTGGCACAAAGGGGAGCACCAGTGGAGTGGTGTGTGTTGAGTTAGTAAGGCGTGGACGTGGGCGAGCAGATGGGCCGGGTTGAGAACTACTTGCTGGGCCCCAGCAGTTCTGAAACTGACCAAGGAGGATGATTTCAGTTTTGGAGGCGTTCAGTGCCACGTTGCTTACCCGGGAATATTCCTGGATGAGGGCTTCAAGCGCGCGTGCATCTTTGTTATTAGACACCCCCACCATGCAATCATCTGCAAATGCCATCATCTTGACTGGGGTTTGGCCTGGCACATGGACCCTAGTGAGGTGGGCATTCACATTTCGCAGTAGTGGGTCAAGGCTGAAGTTGTATAAGAGTGGGCTGAGGGGGTCCCCTTGTCGCAGGCCCCTTTGAGGGCGGACTACTTCCATTATGAAGCCTGGGCCGCGCACTGCCATTGTTGCAGATTCTGTGAGCAGCATCATCCAGTTAATGAAGCGGGGGGGTAGGCGGAATTGATGGAGGCAGGCTCTAAGGTATTCCCAGTTTACTCTATCATAGGCCTTTTGTTGGTCCAAGAATACAAGTGCCCCAGAGGCTGTGGACTGACACACATTAGCCACAGAGTGCACGTTATCCCAAATCGACCTTCTGGGGATGAAACTAAATTGTTCTGGGGAGATGGTGGCAGATGCTACAGTCCCTAAGCGGTTAGCCATGATTTTTCTTAAAATTTTGGTGTCTGTGTTTGTTAGAGAAATGGGGCGCCAGTCGGCTAAGTCAAGCCTATCCCCTTTCTTGAAGAGTGTGACAGTAAAGGCCTCATGTCCTCCTGGTAGGAGGCGCATTTCCAACAGGCTTTGGTTGAGTGAGGCTAGCAGCAATGGGGATATATATTTAAAATATTTTTTGTAGAACTCATATGGAATGCCATCTGGGCCTGGGCATTTTCGGTTTGGCGCACCGCGAATGGCTGTCCATAATTCGTTTTGAGTAATTAAATTCATTATTTCCAGGTATTGGAAAATGGTGTGGATATGAGCTCGGTCAAGAAATTCTGCCATTTTGGCCGGCTGAATTGGTTCAGCTCAGTATAACTCAGAGTAATATCTTTGCGTTTCGATTGCTACTTTGGCCGGTGTATCCACAATGGAATTATCTGATCTTCACACCTGTTTGCAGGCCATACTCTGGCGTGGTGCAAAATTTTTTTGAAGAAGTACGCGGTGCACTTGTTGCCTTTAGTGACGCATGTGGCCCTGTATTGGACACAAACCTGATGTTTGTGTTGCCTTTCGAGTGCATTGAGGTGGGCGGCTGCCTCCGCCCACTTCTGGCCCCATGCAGGGCTATATCCTGTGGCTGGAATGTTGGACTCCAACTGGGCCAATTCCACCAGCACGTGCGATATAACTGATGATGTTGCTCGTGAGCGTCTGGAGGAGAGATGACGATAGTGGCAGATGGTATCTTCTTTAAAAGTTGCCCATGTGGAAATGGGGTCCATGCAAAACGGTGCAACAAACAATTTTGACAAAGTTGCCTCTTCCACCCACGTGGAAAATCCTGGCAACGCGAGCTCAGGGGGGCAGATTTTGCACCAATGTGGGGCCTTTGCAACTGTGATGGGTAAGTGGTATGTTATTGAGACCAGTTGGTGGTTGGAGAATTCCATTTTTGTTGTTTTGAAGTGGGAGATGTGGGGTTGGAATTTCGCCGGCGCTAGAATAAGGTCGATTTATAGTCTTGGACCTTAATTGGCCATTGTGGATGTGGGGATGCGTCATGTTTTTGAGCAGTGGGGCATGTCATGGCAGTGCATCCATTAACCCAAGGGTGGCTTTTAGAACGTGTAGTTCTATGTGACCCTGTGGGGTGTGGGGTGAGGGCAGCCACCGGTCCATTGGTGAGGTTAGCCAACAGAACATGTCGCCAACTAGGAAAGAATTGGGGGGTAGCGGGAGGGATTTGACTGACAAGAAAAATTCCTGATGCTCATGTGCACCGTTTGGGGTGTAGTGTTGATGATTGTGTGTGCAACATTGGCCCATGAGAAGGTGACAACGAGCACTCAGCCATTTAGGAATGTTTTGAAGATGTAAATTTGAGAAAATTGTTTATCCAAATTAGCACCCCATAGTGCTTCAACCAAAAGGATAGGGATGGTAGGAGCATTGTTTTCCAAGCTTCCTCGGAACCTCGTGGACAGTGGGACTCCTGGATGGCCAGGATATCCACAGGTAAATTGTTTTGTAAAAAACTCAATTTCCCAGCCTGAGATGGGGAGGCCTTGAGTCTGGAGATGTTCAGCATCCCTAGAGTGAAGGTTTCCCCCATTGCACCTTAGGTGCGAGGGGTGGGCCCCTGGGCCCACCAGCCTCTTCCAGGTCCCCACAGGCTTTCACAGCAGCGCGGTTATTAGCAGCAACACTATTGGGGTTTTTGTTAATTTTTGCGGAAAGAGTCACATTGGCTTTGGCCTTCGCTTTTTGTTTTCCCAATGTCAGACGAATTTTTTGTGGTGCGGATAAGTTTGGTGCACCATCGAGTGGGGCAAAAAAAATTTTTCGGTTGGGATAGGTCCCAAGTTAGTTTTGACTGGGGCTTGGGTGCAGCGATTGGGTGAGATCAAATCTCCATCGGATCCTCAGATTGAGTGGCCCATTCAGCATGGGCCTCCCAATCTGATTGGGTGATGGATTCCTGAGTTACTTCTGCTGCGAAGGTCTCCATGTCCTCCTGGAGTTGTGAGTGTGGGATGGTGGTGGTGGCCTTGGCCGCTTCCTTGGCCGCAGCCCTATGGGCCTGCTTGGCCTTCTTCCGCTCTTGTGGGAAGATAGGCTTTACCAATAGGTAGCAGCCTTGTGCTCCCCACGGGAAAGCCTCCTTGGTGCTTGCAGTTGGTTTGTAGTGTGCCTCTCCGCTGGCCATGGCCACTGAGGGGTGCTCTTGGAATGTGACGCCCTCTTTGATGGGGCATGTGTGCACCTTATGGCTGAATGCATCACAGTGGGTGCAAATGGGGGGCGCGCTGTCCACGGTTACCCGGAATGGGTGGGTGGTATGCCCTGCAATGTCAATAAAGGTGGAGTGCGGGATCTGGGTTAGGTCCTTTGCAATCTCCTCAGTTGGGGTCAGAACTGCGATGGCTTTGCCGGTGCACAGGTGTGGCATCAGCGTGAAATGTTGCATTTTGAAAGATTATATTTTGCCATATATGGCGAGACCATCTTTCAGGTGTTGCTCCAAAATATCACATTTTACTGTAGTAGGCAAAAAGTCAAACGTGAGGAAGATTTGGTTTGATTTTGTCCATCTGGTGCATTTAGTTTCGACGACCCATTGCCCTTCGGGGAGGTCAATCACTATGCGCACTGCTGCAGCCTCATCTGCTGCTATTTTGCTTTTGAAACCTAGGTCCAGCCAACCGCACGACATGGAGTGAGGTGCAACGTACACCGCGGTCAGAAAAATTTTGTGTACATCTTCACAAAATTTTTCCCATAGGGCCATTTTTTGGATGTCCAGATACACACAAACTCCGAATTTCACCGACGAAAGTGGCTGGGAATGTGGCGTGTTGATGTACTGGCTGCATCGTGCTTGCCACGCGAGTATCTCCGGGGAAATTGTGACCACCAGTTTTATTAGATTTTTTTTCTATTCTGCCAGATTCTCTGGGGCGTTTTCAAATGTTAGAGGCTGCAGGCCTTCCACCTGCTCCTCTTGCCTTGCTTGCCCAACTGCTCCCAGACATGGGCGCAGACTAATCCCCTCTATGAGATTATCAAACTGGATTTAGTCTTGAATTGAATAGGTTGCAAAAGTGTTTGCAACGAGAAATAAAAGTTTTAGGTTAACATCTATTGTGACCTAGTTAAAAGACTTATTTTAAAAGTAAGTCTTCTTAAAATTCTTTAAAGTGGTGTTTCACAATAATGTGTTTAAATAGTATTGTTGAAATATTTTTTTTCCACTTGAACTCACTTTTGAGCGATTTATTTTAAAAAAGTTTGTTTATCCACCGCCATCTGGCCACACCCATTTCCTATTAAATGTCCTTGGATCCGCCACCTGCCACCCCAGTGTGGGGCAGCGGTGCTCCACCACCTAGTGTTTTCTGCGCAGAGGGCAAACGCGTTTGGATGGGCTCTAACAGCCCGCCCACCTCATCCAGCCAGTTTATCCCCCCATGGGACTTAGCGCTCCACCTGGAGCGCATCCAACCTTCTCTCCTCATCCACTCGCCCTCCCTTATTCCACCATTCAATTTTGCCTCCATGTTGACTATGGGTGCTTATTCCCATATGCCCACAAGGCAATTATCGACCTAGCCACCACAGCCTTCGCGCAGGCTGGTTTTATTGACTTTCGCCCATTTAAGGGCTACTTTAATATCAGGTTCCAAAAATAGGGGGATGCTGCAGTGGTGATGATAACTCCTTCAACTTACAAAAAAACCCTATTCCCACTACCCATACTCGCCTCCCTTTGGACACCACCCTGGTGGTGTCATTTACGAATCTCCCGTCCCACCTCCCAACCCAAATTTTATATGACCAGATGGTCATGGGGCTTATGTCTTATGGCACTCAGCCCAACCTCATCTTTGCAGTACCCTCTGGTGCAGAGCGCCTCACTGCTCCTCTTGCAACTGCCACTATCATCCCACACCACCCTGCCATAGCCCACCAAATTTCCCCCACGCTAGTGTTGCAGTAGCGCCAGATCTTTTCTTTTGGCTCTGGTCAATAATGGCCATCAGATTTGTCCCCTCTGCTTTGGGATTGACCATGTAAAAAAGCTTGCATACATGCCACTTCCGCTGATGCAGCTTTGGAGCCCCCCTCCACGGGTTCTGTATGGGGCACTTTGCTGCTCCCTCCCACTCTCCACTCTCATTTGATGGGCTAGAATGGTAAATTGGCCCCCCAAATCCTCCAGCCACATTCTCCCACCTAAACCCACCCCAGCCAATCAGAGCCAGGCTTGGACCACCCTCTGCACCCAAGCACCCATCCATTTGCCCACTCCCACCCACCCAACTTCTAACGCCACTATTCTTGTGAACCAAAATCCATGGGACCTATTAATGGAGGTTGACAAATCAGGTAACGTTCTCATTAGTGAAAATTCCAGGCAACCTCTCAGCCAATGCAATTATGGTCAGGCCAAATTTTTCCTTCCTGACTTTGATGAAACCCCACCCCCCAGACATCTCACTCCTCTGCCCAATGCAGCCCCCTACCAAAGTGACCACCAGCTCGCCTTAGCTGTGGTGGCCTCTCCCCGGTGCCCAACCCTATGCAAAGCAGTGGCCCAATCAATGGCTCAGTTCAGCTAGGTCTGCCCACAATCTTCTTCCCCCCAACTTACCTGAATTTACATGCAGCAACATCTCAAAGATATTTTATGATGTTGAAGCTGCCATCATGAATGTCGCAACGCTCACCAAATTCAACCCTTTGGCTAAAATCACCCGCCACAGTATCTCCCTTTTTTCCCAACTATCCAAAGCCCATAAAGAAGCTGAAATTCTTGTTGTGGCATTTGTTGAAGCTCTTTACCGCGCTAATCTTAATGAGCAGGTGGAAAACTCATACTACACCAACTTCCATCCACACTACATGGATGCCCCAACGCCCTGGCTCTCCGCTTTGATCCGCATCTTTAATCAAAATCCCATGATCAAGGCGTATATGTCTGAGGACTAACCACCCAAACCCCCTCACCCTCTGCCATGGTGGGTTAGCAGTTTCCGCTCCCCACCTGGTCCGTAGTTTTATTTCTTTCCATTTGTTTTTGAGCAGTTTTTTTGTTTTGATTTTGGTATTGTCCATTACCTGGTCAGCATACCTCAGATAAATATAAATAGTTTTGTTGATTTAAGCTCTATTTGGTTTATGGTACAAAGGAGAAATACATGTTAAGATACTTCAAGGTTTAGCTACAAGAAGTTAAACAATTAAGATTCTTAGGATTTTGATGTGCATTGCAACTGGCCAAGAGGCCAGAGAAAAAGTATCAATATTTTGAGTTCACTATTGGTTTACCTTTGATATTATAACTATGAGAGCTAGCATCATTTTATACTGACATTCTATGAACAAACAGACAATAAAATTAATAGTATAGGCCAAAAATATATAGTTCTCTTATCTACGTAAATTTTGATATTTTATTACATTCCAGCACTAAGGTAGCTTTTCTTTCTCATAACAATCACTTTATTTACTACAATTTGATTTGAACAGAAATTTTTGATGATCACACAGGAGAGATGGGCGATTTTATTAATAAATCTAATAGAACCTGGGCGAGCGTCACATCAAGAGGTGTGCAAAACGGTGCACCCAAGGGCAAGAAAAGCCCTGGAGGGAGACCAGGAACCCAAGCCTACAAGAAACCACAAAATCAGACACCATTCGTGTTTATGGTATTTACTATAAAACAAGATCAATACATATACATCCAATGTAACCAACCCCTTTCAAAGGTGTAACACGGGCTCTGACTCTTCCTTGGGGATGAGTCCCTGACCCTGTGGGAGAAAATATACAAGGCACAGCCCTCCCTTTTCCCCCACGCGGTATATGTCACCACCAACAACATGGGCTGTGGCTGGATTGATATTGGTTTCAAAACAGCTGAAGAAGCAGATGCTACAGAAAAAGTCTGCATCAAAATTGCCCTTCCCGAGGGCAAAGAAATAGTGTGCACCACGCACACCAAATGGAACAAAGTGAAAATGTTGTTCATCTCATTTGACTCACTCCCTACAAACCTTCCTCATAAGGTAATCAAGGAGGAGCTCCACAAAGGGCTCATAGCCTATGGAGAAATTATGGAACTTGAATTACAACGTTTTCTCCTGATGCCAACCCTGTGCACGGGAAAAGCTATCGCCATGATCAATCCATTCCCCAAAGTGGAAGATGACTTATCAAGAATCCACCGCACAGCAGAGTTTCACTTTGTGGATGAGGGACAGTCATCCGCATTCTGAGTTACACCAGAACGTGCACCACCTATATGCAACCACTGCGGCTCATTAGGACACAAGGACCACACATGCCCCATGAAGGAGGGATTAATGGAAGCAGACTAGTGTGAGAAAGCCATGGATGAAAGTAACAAAAACTTCGCTAGAATGATTGACATCCACCAACCATTCCGCTGGGGTAAAGATGGACTTTACTCCATCTTGGACCCAATTACACATAAACAATGAAAAGTGGCACAAAAAGCCCACAAGCGGGCAGCAGCCGAGGTGGCAGTGCACGCAGAATCATCCATTGACCCCAGACAAATTTAAGAGGACATTTTAGATATACACTGAGCCAACCAATCAGAACAATATGCCCAGGTTGAAAATTTTCATGGCAACTTGACTGAGTCACCAATTGACAACAATCATGCACACTTTGAGGAACAATTCAGCTGCAAATTGGTCATAAATGCGGTGCACAATTCTCAAAATTTAACAACAATTACAGAACCCAATCAGCACCCTGCATTGAACCATAATGAGACAAATGCGGGAAAAGATAACACAAATTCCAAAAACCGCGATTCCCACAAAAAATAAGGTCAGATCAAGGGAACTGACATTGTCACTGAGAGAGTTGGAGTACAGATGCGGAGCATGGCCAAAATGAGCCATGGTAGGTTAGGGCCAGAGGGCCCTCCCAACTGCTCCTGAGGCGCCGCGGGCACCTCAGTGTCAATAGGGATGCCAAACATTGCGGGAGGAGGGCTCAACCGTCCCAAGCCAAAAAGCTGGACTTCCTGCGAAAACCCCTTGTAGACATCTTGGCCATCCAAGAAACCCACTGTCTACAAGGGGAAGAAGGATCATTGTCATCCAGGGTCTCACCATCACAATCAGTATGGATGTCTCACTGTGGGGTGATCATCTGAAATAACAAAAAATTAAAAATCACAAACTCTTTGTCATACCTTCACAGCCGCGTCCTGGTAGCAACGATCACATGCCAAGAGGAAACAATCTCAATAGCATGCATCTATGCACCGTGAACCGCAGCTGAGAAAAAACAATTTTTAGAAACTGTTCCAACACTCACCCTCCCACCAGATACCATCCTGTTGGGCGACTTTAACTGCTGGGATAAAACTGACATGGACTGATGGCCTAACCTCAGGAGATACCCACCGTGGCAAATCAAATTCTGAGCAATGAAGGCATCCCTTGGCCTACAGGATGCCCTCCCCCGGATCACAACTCCTTCTCCACATGACATGGACCAACATATGTGAGGGAGCACTCATATCAATGAGCCACATCAACCACATCCTCATGCCACAATCCCAACAATCAAGAATTTCCAAATTTACAACAAAAAAAGTTAAATTTTCTGACCACCAACTTGTTTTGGTGCATCTATCGCCAACCTGAACCTATGCAAAGGTGTCACCCTGGAGAAAGCTACACCCAGAAGACATAAAATTATCCGAAATATTAACTGGGTGAACATGAGGCCACAAACCAAGAATTCACAGCCCCATTCACTTCAGATCCCATCATAACCTGAGCAAATTTCAAAAAGTAACTGATCAACAAAACCTGACATCTCACATAACAACTGGAAACCCTTGAGCTAAACACCCCAAGATCTGGTTATAGCCCCAACTGGGGATGCAAATCAGTGGAAATATCCACCTGACTAAACACCTCATCTTCAAGCACCAACACAGAATAAAAGTATCAAACACAGTAAGTTCATAAAGGAAGGTGAAACATGTTCAGCATACTTCTTCCAACAATTCCACTCCCGTGGCAACCAGCCTGTATACTCACAGGTCTGTAAGAATGATGACACCATGGCAACTGACCCTGAGGAGGTCAAGGCAGAAGTACACTGCTATTACATCAAATTATACCATGATACGCTGACAGACCCACAAAAAATTACAAAATATTTACAAACTTCTGGAATAAAAAGCACACCGCTGGACTACAATATACTATATCTAATTACACGGGAGGAGCTTTGGGATACAATCCGCGGCGCACCACGTAGGAAGTGCCCAGGGCCTGATGGGATACCCTACAAATTTTACAAAAAATATTTTTAGCAAATTGCCCCCCTACTATTGGCGTCTATGAAACATTGCTTGCTGGATACACGCCTCCTACCTGGTGGCTATGAATTATATGTCATAATATTGTATAAAAAGGGTGACAAATTGGACCTGGCCAACTGGCGTCCAATCACAAATTCTAATACTTATACAAAAATTTTAACAAAAATTTTAGCAGCCAGATCAGGCGCAATTGCCTCTAACGTCCGGTCACCCAAACATTTTGGGTTTATACCAGGGCGCTCAATCTGGAACGATATATACCCTGTCGCAAAAATATGTCAGTCCAAAGTAATTGGTGCCCTGGTCTTCTTAGACCAGGAAAAGGCATATGACAGCGTTAGTTGGCCATACCTAAAGGAATGCCTATACGCTTTCAAACTCCTACCCAGATTCATAAACTGGGTGATACTCCTTACAGAATCTGCAACCATGGCTGTATGCGGCCCTGGCTTCCTAACTAACAAGATCACGCCACACAGAGGGCTCAAACAAGGGGACCCCCTCAGCCCACTGTTGTTTAATTTCAGTTTCAATCCACTCCTCAGCGTAACTGACTCACGCCTCATGGGCATAACTGCACAAGGCCAGCCAACAGTCAAGATACTGGCCTTTGCGGATGACTGCGTGACATGAATATCTAACAACAAAGATTCCCGCCAACTAGAACGCACAATAGAGGACATTCCATTTTGAGCAACGCATTGCTCAACAAAAAGAAAACATAAATCATTATCTTAGGCAAGTACACTAATAACTGGGCTACAACACCATAGCCTTATCCCCCATACGAAGGAAAAACCCACTCATCTTACCCTTTGCATCACCTCCCACCACCACTCCTGTCCGCCACCTTGGGATATGGCTGGAAACAGGGGGATATGCCAATGAGACAATGGAAAGCAATCTACTACATAGGTATCCAACCGCCCCGCCTCCCTCAAGGGAAGATCTCCAGGACTAACGGGGAGAGTAACAGTTGCTAACACACTCATCCTCCCAATACTATGGTACCCTGCCCATGCGATAGCCTTCTCACCCACCTTTATGTCTTCAATATTTACGCTCATCCAGGGCTGTCTGTGGCCTGGATCCTATCCTCCCATATGGATGGAAACACTCTTTGGCCCAAGCTCAAGTGGAGGCATGGGACTAATAGATTTTGAGAGCCAAGCCAACCGCATCCTGGCTATCTGGATAAAGGAAGTCCTTGCCCCAGACCTCCCGCAACAACACTGGTCCAGGGCAGCGAGGACTAACTTCGCACAGGCGCTCAGATTAACCAAACCATATAGCCCACCCAGACTACTATCATACCTTGCTAAATGCCCTACCGCAATGGGCTCGCATAGAACCCCCTCACTTCAAATGCATCCTCCAAACCATCCACTGCATGGGATGGACCGTAGAGAACACTGGCACTGTGCAGGGAAGGGGAAGACCCAGCCCCCACTTCAAATCAAGAATTCCAGAAAACCACCACCAGAGAAAAATGTTTGCTATGACCCCAACCATTTCTATAATCAAATATCTAGATGCGTTGGACATCCCCTATGACTTAAACAAACAGAAGACAGTGTGGAGAATGACGCACCACCCACTCCTACACCCAGGGGTAAGAGCCAACGCCTGGCGTTGTCTGAGAAAGACCTATAGGACAGCGGGCTGCTCCGATTCCCTCCATGCAACCTGCGCTGTATGTGGAGGGGAGGGCTCCCTACATCACTGCCTAGAAACATGCCCCCCAACCAAAGCCATATGGCAGGAAATCGCGCGCCTGCTTAAGCTCCAAAACGAGCAGAAATTTTCTATATCAAAGAGCCTCCTCATGCTCCAGATCAAGTCACCAATCCCATCTACCCTCCACTCCCTAATGATACCCATTGCAATGTGGACAATCCACACCATTGCCTTAGATGCATTCAAGGACACGGTTCCAGCCATCAATGGGGTTATCAAAGGTTCCACATCCACTTACTGGAGCACTTCCAAGCCTGGCTCTATGGATCTATGAGGCCAAGGCAACAGATGCTCATAGAATCGTGGTTCCCACTTTGGTTCCTCTGCACAGACCCCTTCCTTCACACCTGTTCCATAGCGGGGGAAACCCTCTCAGAGTAGCGCACCAACCCCCATACCTGGCAGTCCCGCTGGCAACAGGGGTAACCTGAGTACCCTGGTGTGCCCAATTTTATCTATCTTCATTATACATATGCTTGGTAATGCCCATCCCCTGGTCAGCTTGCCTCGGTTAAATAAAATACAACACTAAGGTAAATAAAAACCTTTATAATATTTTAAAGCTATTATAATGACATTGATTGTTTTATTTATAAAAAACTTTATAAAACCTTAACGTATTTTGAAATAAGAAAAATTAAGTGTGAAAAAGATCAACTAAAAACGTAACATTTAAATAATATGGTTAAAGTTAATTGGGTAAAAAGCTCAGTGGAATTTGTGAGGAATAAAGAGGAAAACACTACAATAAAGGTAAAAATCTATTTGAAATTTTTGGTGAAAATGAACAATACAACACCATGAAAGAATGGCTTTAGCCTTAAACTTGAGGAGGTAAGATTTTAGAAGTTCTAAGTAGGCAAACTTGAGTTTAAAATTATACTAAAAAAACTAACAAAATAAGAATAAGTCCTTAAGGACAACTTTCTGACTTTAATATAAGTAACTTGAAACTAAATAATTTAAAGTTAAGAGAGTTTAGGGTGCAATTAGGATCAAAATTTGATCTGATAAATATTTAGATAGAGGAATCATTATCAATAAAATTCCAACATATGAAATATGGTATAATTCTTATTATAAGATTTTCTTCATTTTAAATTTTAACATTTCTCTTGAATTAATATATATATTTTACTAAAAGATACTTCTCCTCTGCTAAAACTAACCCATTGGCTTATATAATAGAATGACACAATTCTTTTAAGCTTTGACAAATCTGAAAAAGTTTAGATCATATTCCCACAGATAAAAGCACTGAATCTATAGATTATAATAATGACTTTTAAATAAATAATTTCACTTTAGTTCTATGAGATTTTATAAATAAAATGCTTCTGTATGGTGTCTTCAATATTTAAAAAAGTCAGATATTTTCCACTATTACCATATGTATATCTTTGCATACAAGTAAGTACAGTATCAAAAAATTTCATATGGGCCTTAACTCTTTTTCAGTTAAAACTACATATATATTAAAGAAAAGAACTACAATGTTGGCCATGGGTACTAGCCTATGGAACATTTTAGCATAGAAAGAGATTCTTTAAAGCTTTCCACAAAAAGGCAATAAGGCAAGTGGTGCCTGCTACACTCTTTCATATAAAAAGCCTATTCTTAATCCCACATTGACTAACTGGTTGTATGTTGAATTGACTAAGCTCATGCATAAATTAATTATAAATCTTGAGGATCAGCCTCTCCACCTAGATTTTAAGCAATTTTCCATTCAGGAGTATAAGAATCCCAAAGATTCAGTACTTTTCTTGTCCCAGTTAGTGACCCTGCTCATGTGGTAGATACAAGGTTAGTTAACACTCTGGCCCTAAGATCTTTCCTCTCTTACCCCCATTTTCTTACTTAATAAATTATTATAAAGGAGGTCTACAGAGAATTAGTCCAGTCTAGGGCCTATGTCAGCACCATTGGAATCATTCCTCACCTAGCCTATTGGCCCACAAACTCCCTAAAACATATAGAATTCCCTATATCTTAGAAAAACTTAACAATTCAGGGCTATTAAATTGGATTGTTTTTGCTGATAATGCAGTTTACAGCTCTACAATCCAAGTTGACCTACCCTTCCTAAAGTTAATATCAATCAACAAGCTTGGTAAGATCCTTATGAAGCTGACTGCGAAAATTTAATGATATAAAGATATGTTCAAAATTGATCCTATTAATCATGTTGGCCATCAATCTTAAAAAATTACAATTTCAAAACGTTTACAGGGTTATATAAAATTTATAATTACTCTTTTTAACCCCATACCATCCTTTCTAGAAAATCAATTAGGAATTCCATAAAGAGGCCCACCCCAGACCAGCTCTAAAGCCGCTCTATGAATTTTTTACTAATAAAGACAACAGCCCCTCTTAGGCTCTGTTGTCTTCTCATTCCTTATTTTGAGCCTTTTTGATAAAAAAACTTTAGCTTTCCACTTTGTGTTCTACAGAATCCACCTTATACACTTTTTAAGTAGTTTTCCCATTGATTTGATGAAGCACGCCATCATACACATAGTGATTGTGTTGATTGTTGAGTGGGTAGTCTAATCCATTAATCCAGCAGCTCTCCGCGCTATAGCTGAGTTAGTAAAGAACTATATTTATTACCAGTAAATCTTTCATATGCATACAACTGACACCCTTAAGACTAAAATTTGCGCCAATCCACCACTGTCTAACAATCTGACCCACAAAAGGCCTTCTACTATGTCAATTCCAGCACACCTCTAGTGATCAATGAACACCCGTTTATCAATCTACTTTAATTTCAAGTATATAGATTATCTGGAGAATCTGTCCTCAAGGCCATCCACTTTATTCATGCAAAAATCTATTCAGAGCTCGCCTCCTTTTCCAACCCTATTGGCAATTCAATACAATCCTCCAACCATCAATGACCTAGAGCTCATCAGAATTTTATAATAAATCTGATGAGTTTTTAGCTTAGTTGAATTGATCTTTAATTAGCACACTGGGATGATCTTGACAACCGTGTGCAACCTGGAAAAAAGCAAAGCTACAATAGCTCAGTTACCAAAGTTGGAAACCACAAATCCAGGAAGTTTTGTCAACTTCCATTCTTCCCCACACTTGGGGTGCACCCTTATGACTCTCTGTTAACACATTGTAGCCATATGGTTTGTTATGGGGCCTTTGGTACTTGCTTAGATTCTATTTCCCTCACAGAAACCATATAATGTCCCTCTTACATGTCATCAGGACATCTGTGTTTCTGGAATTCTTCACCTACACTAAAAGTACAACACTCAGAGTGGAAGACCATTGTTCTTTAAAATCTGCAGAATCCATGACATTATTAATCAACTAATAGCTCCATTGGTATCCACCCTCCTCTTTGAAACTGTTGAATAAATTGCTTATTTGATACTATATAATTAAGCTCAATATGTAATCTGGCTTTATCCTGATTGTACCTAATTTAATGTTATTTGGGCTGAAAACAGATTTTAACAGCATTTAGGAATCACCACCAGGTTTTGTCAATTAGCAGTGCTCCTGCGGTGATCATACAAAATTAAAAATTCCCCAAAAGTTCACTCTCAGAAATAGAATAGGTTCTGGATACTTTGTCTGGACTTTAGGTGCCCTTCATGGTTAATAGTCCTCAAATCCCTGCTCCTACTGATGCGTAATGAAGCGTGGCTATTTTTGACGCACTGGAAAGAGAAACTCACCTTTGGGTGCAAAGGGTGTAGCATTCTAAACAAAATAAGAATGCCAACGCCCTATTTAATCTTTATTATGCAGTACAAACATCATAAGCCAAACTTTTACGCGTTGTTCATTTCTTCAACTCTAAGTCATTTGTCTCTGACCTGCATGCTCTTATGGATTATTTTTTTCTCTGGTTCCATAGGATATGATACCTCTTAAATAGCAGCTTTTTCCTTTTACTTCCCTGAAATTAATCAAGCAATCCTTCCCTCTTGGTTCCACTTCCTGCATCCATGAAGGCAGCTTTCTCTCTTCCACTTTAAATTGAGACCAGACCTCTCCAGAAAAATAAATCGTTGGTAGCTGATATTTCATCATCCTAGGCTTCTGCCCTTTCTTAAAAAGCTTTCTCCCGCAGAAAGCGCCCTCTCCTCTTCTCTAGGGAGTTAAGGCCCAGAGAGATGCTTGTCTCGGATTACTGTAGCGACTCATTGTCCTTGGAACTGACTAATTCTAACACAATGCTCGCTCCTGTCCTTTTTATTCCTTAAAAATGAAGAAAAATGGCTATGACTATGATTAAACGACTTAAAAACATCATTCAAATAAGAAGCCCTAAAAGATGCCCTTTTAGTTGTCAAGCAGTATAGCTTACCAGGGATCATGTACACACTTACTACTTTGCCCTAAACTATACTTTCCTGTCCTAAGGGCCACTTATATTCCACTAATATCTTAAGCCCCACCCCTTCTCCCCCATGAATTAGAAGAAATTTTTCACGGGATTGAACCCTTGAATCCCACCATGACAACTACCAGGATCATATTTTGAATAGTCACGACATGATATGAAGCACAGCTAACTGGCTATCATTGGTTCACTTCTTATCATGCCTTAATTTCTATTCCCACTGCGATTATTCTTAAGCACAATAAAGAAGATCAGGAAATTAACCTTCTTTCCATTAACTCTAGAATGGGATAACACAAGGCTTTTGTACAGGCTTTTCTGAACAAATGGGAAGCTGGCAAATTCATGGACCTCAGGGTTGCACAATCTTTGGATCTTGATACAGATGCGGCCCCTCCTATATAAGGCACTTCTTCCAATTATATGAGTGGCCGTACCATCCGGCTTTAGTGAAATTCTTTGTCCATGATTTATGTTTTGTGATTACTTTCTAACAAGAACTGAACTACCTTACCCTGTGATCAAGAAGGTGGGCTGATGGCGTCACCAGCAGGTGAATACAAACCTGGACATAAACTCCATGTCATTTTCCATCAGCAAGCTTGGTGGAGAAACCCCAATGATTGCAACACTAACCCAGAGACCTAACTAAGAATGATAGAAAATTCTTGCCACCCCATGTAGGCCTTCCTCATGGATCTCCCCATTCCTTTCCCCTTACAAGGAATTCTTTGACATGAGCTTGGCTACCAGACTACCACCTCATTTTTATTGTGACTTGGAATTCCAATATGGGGTAACTAGTTAAGATCAACTGCTTCTTGTACTTGTACACAATGGAAGAGGATAAGCCCTTGTGATATGGTTAGATGGCATGATGAAAGAAATTTTGTTTGATAAGAAGTGCTCCCCTATTGACTCACCCGCCTTCTAGCCTAAAGGCGTATGGTTTCCTGTGACTCAGTGTTGACTATGGCCATGTATAAAAAGAACAGTTCTAGATCCTTATCTACAACCCTTAGAAACAGTCCCAATGTGTAAACTATTGAAAAGTCTTGAGCAATCCCTAAATTCAACCTGTTTAAAGCTTTTATCCGTGTATATGTTAAGTCTGAGAAGAGTAGTTTACAGCAATATGGACTAAACAAGGCATTTTCCAGTTTAGGGTGATGCATATGGATGAAGAACAAGTCAGAGACATTTTGTCAGACAAATACAAGTCCGATATGTATGAAGAGTGTTTTGGATGAAGAAAGCAATAATATCAACCAAAGAGTCTTTGTCATTTCTCAGTGGACCCTCAAATTGGGGTAAAACTTCTATTATTACTCAGGCAAATAACATGAGTTTGGGCAGTCAGATTGCACCAAATTGTCAACCGAATCCAGGGAGTCATTCTAAGGTCCCTCCCCCTCATACAGCACGTTTTATAAACCCAACACCATGGAGACTGACCCCTTTTATAGAGTTGAAGGGGGTTTTGCCACGTGCAAATATTTTCCCATCAAATGATTGAGTAAAATACATTAGAACCTTACCTCACATATTGATACTACCTATCTATGAACAGCCGTTCCATAAATTCAAGGAGTGTCTCAATAGCTCCAATAGGTTTAATATTGATATTCCCCATTCAGACTTTACTAAGAGATCTGAACTTCAAGCCTTGACAGTTTAAATACTAAGTATTGACTTATTAAGAGGGTTCGTTTCTTTACCCCTGCGCAATTACTAATAAAAATCTCAAAAAACTAACTTTTTGAATATTTCAACTTTCCCAATAATTTTAAATTAAGTGTCAACTCACCTCTTTAAAAATTTATTTTAGCAGTAGCGAAACGTAATATCATGCAATTAATTGTTGGAATTTAGGTTAAAAAACGCACCTGCAAGCACAATGAAATCTTAATTTCCAACAAGTGGTGCTAATTACAGGGACCCTGTACACCACAATTCTTCTTTTCAAATATGATGACTGTATCTGAATCCAAGTTATCTGCTTTAGAATAATAGTTTGCTAATGCTTTGACTCACCTTAAATGGCTTGATCATCACTCTTCTCATGGCTTTTTGGGGTCTCCACTACCATCCATAAATCCCTCTCCAAGATAAGTTTACACCTGGTAAGGGAAGTGTTGCATACTTCCTGTATGTTTATAATTCAGTGATGGAAGCAGCGACTGAATAGCAAAAACACAGGTACATCATCTACTGCTTAATTTGTATGGCTCAAGAACTAATGGTCCATTAAATGGTCAACCTCAGCACCTGGGCGGAGGCGTAGAAAACACTCAATGAACATTTTCTCCACACAAAGCTTACAAGGGCAAAACAGGCTAATGTGCCTTAGCCTGCAAGAGGGAGAATTGGTCCCCTCTTTTTTGTTTAACAATTTTATAGTAAAGCTCAACCTCTGTTGCTGGCAAAAATGCTACCTCTAGATGACGCTATTGCTGCTATTTCAGCTGGTTATTGCCTCATAACTCTTTGTCACTGCATATTTCTTCAATCAAACGCACCTTGAAAAAGGTATGAGATATTAGATAGGCCATATTAGTGGCAGCCAACTGTTATGAAAGTGATACTATGCAAGGAGCTCTTAGTCAAGAACTTATTCCAACTCCTCTAGCCTCTTCTATGGCTGTTCTTCTTGGGAAACCTGCTCCTGCAGAGTTGCCACCAAAAAATGCTTCTCCATCCTGTGAAAATAGGCAGATGATAATAGAAGTGACAGGTCAGCGCTCCCTTAATCTCCATCTCCCAAAGTGTAGCAAGTGAAGTTAGCTAACACATTGCTTTTTCTTCTCCTTAGTTAATAAGGTCTTAAAAAGCGCCTCCCTTGATACGTCCACCAAGGCAATGCCTATATCCCCCTTGGCATCTTCTCAGTCATCACTAGCTCAAAACCTGTAGCCAAGAGGTAACCCAAACCACCTGCATCAAAGGCTAACTTTAGAGCTTCTACTATAGCATCTCCTCAAAAGGTTATTTAAGTAATTGAACGCCCCCAGGACCTCCACTGCAACAAGGGAAGCCCTGACCTTACCTCCCAACTGAGTGAATCCTTGACGTTCATTGAGAATCCCTATGACGATGAATATGAAGGGGGTTGTGACGATGTCAGTCACTATGTCTTAGGAGCCCCAAGTGAAGTGTAGATACCTGACCAATTGAACCTAAGAGAGTGGAGTGGGATAGGATCCCCCACTAAACTTATCTATGACAATTGTTGAGGGGTCTTGATATTAATAACACAGCCAGTGACGCTGACCAACTTATTGCAACGATGATCCGCCCAAACCATTGTTTCCATATCCTTCATGCAAACCAATAAAATACCCTGAAACTGCAAAAACGACTCGCCTCTACTTTTCACCTAAAGGAGGTCCTCACTCTTCCCCCAACTTTGGTGAAACTTTAACTAAAGTGGAGGTCATTGTTATTATAGTGTGGGTTAGGCTATCCTTGACACTGGGTCTCCTTTGAACGTTGTGTCACCCAAATTTATGAAAAAAATTAAGCTGGCCACTGACCTCAACTATACACAAGAGTTTGGAACTGTGGGGTTGAACAACACTATTGCCATCGGAGCCTACTCTTCTCTGCCCATTTTTTTGGGAAACTCATCCTGTCAGCCCCAGCGGTGGCCTTGGCCAAAATACCTATGGTCTAATCATTGGTACCAAGTTCATGCTCAAATTTGAAGGGGTTTTTTAACTTATAGCAGGGCTATCACTCCCTTCTTAACTATGAGGTCCCTCTAATTCTGACCAATGAAGAGCTTAATAAAAAGGAATATGAATGCATAGTTGAGTATCCCTCTTCCACCTTATCCCTACATTACATTATGGTGGGGCGGAATCAAAAAAGCTTTCTGACTAAGTGGAAGCTCTAGAGGGTATCCCTTTCTATGTGTCAGAAGTGGTAGTAATAAAGGCTTGTGAACAAAGGGTAGTTGATATGAAGATACCCTACATATTCCCCACAACTGTCTATTGCACTTAATCAGAATTGACTAAGTTAGCCTTCTCAAGCCTAGAGTCTAGCCAGGTGTGCTAGACCCATCTTATCAGCGACCAATCAATATCCTGTTGGGAAATCTTACCAAGAAAGAAATGTTCATAAAGAAGCATCAGGAGACTGGAAGAGCTTTCTGGTCCCTATTGAGGACATTCAACAGGTTCACTGTATTGGGTCTATGATGGATATGGCCTACCTTCTGATCAATTATTATGTAATCTGCCATTGTTCGAATTAAAGATTTTCTAACCACTAAAGAGCTTTTTAAAGCTCATGGTTTACTGGATTCTATAGTTGTGTCCTCTACTAATATGAAAATAACTATGGGCATATAAAGGGTTGGTTGCATACCATTGACGTTGGGGATGCTCGTCCCATTCTCTCTAAACCCTTAAGTAAAATCAAAAGTTGAGGAGTTACAGATGTGGATGGAGCTAAAACTGTTGTTGAAGAATGGGTTGGTGGTGCCTTTCCAAAGCACTTGATCACCCCTCTTCTACTTATAGAGAAAAATGGAGGCCATTGGGCTGTTATGGACTACTGTAATCTTAACAACCTCACCAAGATGGACAGCTACCCTATCACTCGTATTGACAATGCTCTGGCCCGACTCTCTGGGTTCAATTTTTTCTGCCATGTACTTGGCTATTGAAGATTGCAGATGGACCTTTCTCCACAGGATCAGGAGAAGTGCGTCCTTATCTATAGTGAGGGCCTTTTTCAACCCACTTGGTTACCCCAGGTGTTATGCAATGCACCTGCCACATTTCAGCGGTCAATGGATCATATTCTTCAGGATCTCAAGCTAATCTGTGTGATTGTCTATCTTAGTGACTTCACAATATCCTCAAAGAGCTTTAACGAGAACCTTACACATCTAAAGGAAGTGTTCCAATGCTTGCGGACATCTAACATCAAGCTGAAGCCCTCCAAGTGTACTTTAAAAAAATGGAATTCCTTGGGAACGATATCTCTTAATATGGTATTTCCTCCCTCCAAGACAAGGTGAAAGCGATATCAAAAATGCTTGCGCCCAAAACACTTCTCAACATAAAGAAATTCTTGGGCATTATGGGGTATAACATCAATTTATCCCAAATTCGCACATCTCACTGAGCCCCTTGTACGTCTCTTGGCTAAAAACACCCCCTTTCAGTGGGGTGCAAGACAAAAAGCTGCATTTGAGACACTTAAGGAGCTATGAAAAAGGCCTATCTTCCGTCACCCTGACCATGGTAATACTTTCTGTTGTTCACAGATGCTTCTGATTACGCTGTTGGAGTTATTTTGGCTCAGTTGGATATACATGGGGTTGATCATCCTGTGTCTTATTTCAATAAGATGCTCTAAAAAGCTGAGCGCAAATACAGCGTCTCTGAGAAGGAGAGCCTTGCCATATTGCTCACTGTTAGATCTTACCCCCTTTCTTATATGGGACCTTATTTTAAAGTGGTTACTGACCATGAATCTTTGAAGTGGTTACAAAATATGTAAGACCCCACTGGGCGGTTGACTTGCTGGTCTCTTAAGCTTCTGCACTATATTATGACCATCAAGCATCGAGCTTGGGTGAGCCATATGAACGTTGATGAGTTGATGCGGCTGCCTATCTTACACCTTAACAATAGCGAAGCAGAGAGGTTGCATGACTTTCTCATGAATCCTGAGGCGTGGGCCGATGAAGATGAGCCAGTACAAAAGATGTTAACATGACACTCTAGCAACACCAAGGTGGATAGTGAAAAGTTATACAATTAATTAGGAGTACACTGGTTGCCCTATCTCGGGCCATCTGAGCGAGTACCCATGATCAAAGATTCTCACACTCTCATGGGCCATGGCAGAGTCCAAGAACCCTACGACTGGTTTAGAGAGCGGTATTAATGGTAGGCCATAATGGAAACCATAACTGAAGTTTTGGATGCCTGGCTGACCTGTAAAAAACGATCCATCTCAAGACCTGATATCAGTATCGACCTACGAGGCCCTAACATCCTTTCCACACCATAAGTTTGATTTGTAGGTCCTCTCACTCAGACTATTGGGGGAAATCAATATACCTTGGTTAAATTATCCATTTTACTAAATGGGTTGAAGCTGTTGCTCTCTTCGCTAAGACTGAAAAAACCACTACCACCTTCTTACCTCAATATCTTTACACTGCATGGTTGTCCCAGGTTCACCTTTGTGACGATGGGAAAAACTTTACCTCACAAGATATAAAGCTCCTCACCACCTCCTTGGGGACACAACAACTCCTCTTGGCCCCTATAACCCATCTACAAATAACTCCAATGAAAGATTTAATGGAACCCTGGTCTCTATACTCTGAAAAATGGCTAGCTTCGACCCTCTACACTGGGAACTATATTTACCCAGTGCGCTCATGGCTTAATGAATTAGCTACCATCACATCCTCAAGATGTCCCCTTTCTGCATGTTATATGGATGAGAGCCTGGGATAATGGCCCTACTAGGCAAAGACATTTTTACTGACAGAACAGACCCAGAGCAATCCATGGAAATGTTGGCCCAGCACATCATCCAACTACAAGCAGAGGCTATGACTAACTTGGCTGAGACAGTCACTAAAGAAGGCCAAGCAGCTAATGAGCTCCAAACTCCACTCCATTCCTTCCGAGTATTTGACTTGGTGTTGTGTTACCACAACCACATCACTCTTAGAAGTGAGAAACTTTGTTCTATCTGGGAAGACCCATTTTAAGTCACATATAAGCAAGGTGATGAGTACTCTATCAAATCCCTTGCTTCTAGAGTCACTGTCAACCAGGTCCATGGCCAGTTCTTGCAGCGTTATCCATCCCCTAGCACTCTTGAAGAGGGGTAGTGTCGGAAAATTACAAGTCCAATATTGTAAAAAGAGTGTTTTGGACAAAGTAAGCAATAATATTGGCCAAAAGACCCCGGTAAATTCCTGGTGGAAACCCTTAAATTGAAATAACACTTCTATTATTACTCAGACAAATAACTTGGCTTTGGGAAGTCGGATTGCACCAAATTGTCAACCAAACCCAGGGAGCTATTCTGAGGCCCTCCCCTCATACAGCAGTTTAATACAACCAATACCATGGTGAATTAGACCTTTTATAGGTTTGGAGGGGGCCTCACCAGGTGCAATTATTTTTCCATCAAATGTTTTTAGGTAAATTACATCAAAATTTTTACCTCATGGATTGATACGGCATATGAACAATTGAACATTTCATAAATGCGAGGCAGGTCTCAATATCTCTGATAGGTCAAATCTCAATATTCCCTAATTTGAACTTTACTAAGCATTCCAAACTTTGAGCCTCAACAATTTAAATACTAAATAGTGACTTATTAAGAGAGTTCATATCTTTAACCCATGCACTTCCTAATAAAAATCATAACAACCAACTTTTTGAATATTTCAAATGTCTCATTATTTTCAATAAAAGTGGTCAAATCATCCTTAAAATATTAATCTAGCAGTAGAGAAACGTAATTCTCCTGCAATTAATTGTTGGAATTTAGGCTAAAAATGCACCAGCAAGCACAATAAAAGCCTGATTTTAACACTTTTCCAAATAGATCTTTTTCCGCTTGGAATAACATCCAAGAGATCTTGGTTAAAAAGAAGTAAGCAACCTACTAGCCTACTACCACACTCTCGTTTGCTCCCTGATGACCTCAGATTTTCCACTTGCTGCTCCCATATGGGGCAGCGGCAAAACCCCTCCCAGCGTTTTCTGTTTTGTGGAAAAACATACTCGGACTGGCTCGTCCAGTCCCCCTAAATTTATTGGGTCAGTAAATTCCGCCCAAGGATCTCGCCATCCACCTGGAACATGCCCAGGCAGTGCCTCACAGCCCACTCGTTCTTCCCCAATCCAGCTGCATTTTAGCCTTCAGGTGAATATGGGAAATTATACCCATATGCTGAAAAAGCAATTATTGACTTGGCCCAGGTGGTGATGCTGCAAGCCAGTTTCATAGATTTGCACCCTTACAAAGATTAATTCGATTTAAGCTTCACATGAAAAGCTGACGTCATCACTGTGGCCACCGTACCACGGGTTTTCCAGGGCACTCCTATCCCCACAAGATGCACCCATCTCCCTACCAACACCATTATGGTGGTTCAGTTTGTGGGGTTGCCCACTTACCCTCCCCTGCAGTACTCAATTAGGAGTTGGTGGAAGGTTTGGCAGCATACAGCTCCTATCTTATCCTTCAGTTTTTGGTCCCCAATGGGCTGCTCACCTCTCTGGGCCTTGGACATTTGCCACAATTAGCCAAAATTTAATTAAAATTGCGTTGTCAATTCCCCCACGCGCTGTCATTCCCTCTGCCCCTAACCACCCATTCTGGGCCCCCATTGAGGGCGGGAGGACCATCTGCCCAGGCTGCTTTGAGTTGGATCACTCAAAGTGTAAATTCCCCCCTCTCAATGCTTCCACTGGACCTGCGTGGTCTCCATCTGGCCCCCACTTGGCCACACACCCCACGGCCTTTCCAGTTTGGGATACAATCCTTCCCCCTCCCCCAAAGCCTGTTGCCACTACGGAGCTGCTAACGGCCAATCAGCCCCCTCCTCAGTCCAATGCCACCTGCACCTCAACCAATCAGGAATCAGCTTAGACAACAGTTTGTTCCACGTTATACTCCAATTGTCAGCCACAGACCATCAAATAGATTGACCCCAATATCCCTTTTGACTTTAATCCATGGACTTTAATGGATGAAACCAAAGAAATGGGCAATATAATTGAAGAATTGAATACCCCAATTGAATAATTTGTTCAGGTACAGCACCCCATTCAGAACCAGCTCGCAATTTTATGCCCCCCCATTCAAACGCCTCTGTGTTCCGCTATTAACACCCTCGCTGTTGCTGCAACTGAGAATCCAGAAAACACTGACATATGTATGATAACCAATGCATCGTTAGTGATACTTGCCAAGGGTATACCTTCTCCCATTATTGCTCCAAGCATAGCCCCGCAAGGCAAATTACACATTCTAAACTTACACAAGCAAACAAATGCCACCATCCAAAAAATTGCTACCGCTTCACAGGCCAAGCCAAAAATCACCCATGCCACCATATCTTTATTATCCCAGGTTTCTTCCATCCGCTTTCATGCAGAAAATTGCTTTTACAAATACTTAGGCTTTATTGTTGATGCAGGTAATTTTGATGAACACCCAACCATCAGCCAACTCACTTCCCATGTCGCTGACCAAACAAATCCATTGCTATCTGCCCTGGCCCACACTCTTGCCTTTGATATGTAATCCAATACTGAGGATGTGCCACCCAATCCCCCTTCACCTTCTGCCATGATGGGTTGAGTGACTCGTCGCTATCCCACCTGGTTGGCTGTATTCTAGTTTGGTTGTTTTTCACCTGCTCCTTTTGGGCGGTCAATCATTCTGTTTGGGTATTATGTTCATTTGTTTTTTAGCTTTTCAAGCTTTGGTAATGTAGTACACCTGGTCGTCATGCCTTATATAAACTAAAAATTAAAATTACCACTTTTCACCATCTCATTGACAATGATCTTAGGCATTTTATGTTTACATTCACCGTCACTGTACTGATGGCATCCTAATGTAATTTCTCTACTCATGAAAAACTTGCTAAAGAATTAAAAGCAGTGAGGGCTGCTCTCCAAAAATCTGACCTCTATAAATCCCTCCAAATGAGAATTTTTATAGGAAGAGGTAATCTTTATGGGGATTCTAGTTATGGAGGATAAATTTTTTTGTTCCCTTCGTAAACTGGAGGCTATCATGTCTTAGAAAAGTCTTGTTTCTCAAAAGAAACTTAGGAGCTTTCAAGGAATGGTGATTTTTCTCAAGAAGTTCTCCCAAGCCTTCCCTCACCTGACAGCAGACCCTCCTACTATTGACTGGGAAGATTACTTCTTTACAGTGGTCTGACAAGTGCAAAAAAATACTCTAGAGGTTATTAGGGAGGTCTTCTTGTCATCAACGGTTCTTTGCAGTGCAGATACATATAAGTCCTTTATTGTGGCATGTGATTCCTCTATGGTTGCTGTGGGTGCAGTGTTGCTACAAGATCACAAAGGGGTGGATCACCCTGTGGCGTACTTAAACTGAAACTCATATCAACGTGGCAGATATTTGATATCTGACAAAGATCTGGCATCAGCAGCCTGGTTGCTCGCCCACTGCAATACCTCCTCCAGGGTGCGAAAATTCAATCTTTCTTTTTATGTTAATCAAAGATCTCTATTTAATTACCAGAAGCTAAAGAAACTGGACCATTACTAAGCATGCACCTAAAAAGATCCCTGTAATTTCCACACGTAAGTATGAGTTTATTTAAGGGCCACTAAACGTTATAGCTGACATGTTAAGCCACAATCCCACCATGGAGCCCTATATGTGGGAAGACTTCCTGGAGCTCACTATGGTTGTTTCCCTCCAATTTATTTTCTCTGAAACCTATCACAGTATCTTTTGATAATCTGCATGGAGGTTCGCATGCTTTTTTATGTTTTGGCAACCAAAATGTGTTGCCCTGAAGGAACAAAGCTGCAGGATTACTGTGAGGTAAAAATCTGCATACGCCCTCTATATGCGTTAAAGGATGGTGTAATCTTCTTTTAACATAATTTGTGTGTCATCTTCTCTGCGCACGCAGGTTATTAAGGACCATCTTATTTTTCCCACAGAAAGCTTTCTAAGATCTAAGAAATGCACAGAATCATAATTAGGATTTACAATTTACACATTTTCTCCAATAAAGTTTCAGCATGGTTTGAAAATTATATCTTGTACCTCAGAAATCCTGACTTACCAGGAAGAAAGGGACTCATACACCCTTAGTGCTAATCAGAAGGCCCCTGGACTTTGGTATCTGAGGACATCATTGTGCAATTTTCCTCTCCAAAAGCTATGATGCAGTGATTGTGATCATGGATAAGGTTAAAAAGTATTTGTTTTTTATCCCCTGTCACATAATCATAACTGCAGCTGATACAGAAGCACTAATCATCACCTATTTGTTCTCAATATTCAGCCTCCAAAGATTGTGAGTGATCACAGCCCTCATCTTATTGCTAGTATTGGGATGCAATACTGAAACTCTTCAGCATTTAGCGCTTTCAATCAACTTCATATAACTCCCAGTCAGAAGGGCAGACCAAGAGGGTGTATCAGATCCTGTAGCAGTACCTGCTTTGTTACTCCTCTGCATCTAGTATACCTGAGATACAGGAATTATTCTGGCCAAGCTTACATTCAACTACGCACCCACTCCTCTACTGGATTCTCTTATTTTAAAACTAAGCTGAAATATAACCCTCTTTCAGATAAGTCCATTCCTGACCTCAGAAGTCCCCCAGCAGAATATTACATATCCCACATCTGGAATAACCAGAAATTATCTAGGAGATCTATATAAACTAATCAAGGTTTAAAGAAATTTCTGATGTTATATGGCTCCCAGTCCATGATTTTACAGTTGAGTCCCTATTAATGCTGATTACATAAATCCTAGATATAAAGAGCATCTAATGAGTTTGTTTGACAAACACTCAGGAATTTATCAAGCCTAAAGAGTTTTAGGATATAGATCTTTCTCAAAAACTTAACGCATTGGCAGCACCATAATCTGTTCAATCTCTAATCTATCTCCCTTTAAAAGGAGACCAACATACTCTCATAAAGCTAATTGTAGTTATTAATTCACATGAAGCAGCGGTGGAACAACACTAGCTTCCAGGTAATCCGCAGATCTATATATTACCTAGTCATGCAGAAAGGCTACCCCTCCTATGAAAACGCTTGAGAGCACCAAAGATTATGTGAGAAGTAAGGATTTGGTGGAAGATTTTCAAGAGTCCCACCAAAGGCCCCCTATCCCCCTTCATAAAATTGCTGCTATAATTGTCATCATACTTCCTGTAAGCCACAAAAATTAGACATTTGTCTATGTGCCAGGAGAAGAGTTTTTTGTCTTAAAAGGAGAGAATATTCTAAGTCATGAGTCTTAGAATTTACGCCTAAATGTGAGATGGTTCCTTCAGGCTTAAGAGGGCCAAAGGTAACAGTAAGTCATTTGTCCTAGTTAAACGACCTTGCTCATCTCTTAGATGAGCGATGGTTTTTTGCCATAGTCTTAAGGATCCTTCCTCTATCACCCCTCATTTCTTCTTCTCACAGATTAAAAATGTTAGAGAAGGTCTGCAGTGAGGTAGTCCCGTATAAGGGCCTCCATCAGTACCCTAGGACTCATCCCACATCTATCATAGAGGCCCACGATTCCCCTAGAACAGATAGTTTTTACAAATCTTGGAAAACACTTAGCAAATCATGGAAGATGTATCAAGCTGTTCTTAATATTATGGATCATAGATCAACTTTATGAGTCACTTAATATATCCATAAAGTTAAATACAACTAGCAAGTTATGCCAGGCAATTATAAAGGTGTCTACATAAATTTACCAATATTAATATTTTCAATCAGAAATTTTTTTCTATTGATCTAAGTTGGCCACCAATCTTAAAATTTTAATATCAAGTATTTTATTTAACCAAGGTAAGCTGACCAGGGGATGGACATTACCAAATTAAAACTAAAATCATAATAAAAAATAACGATTCAAATGAAATGCCCAAAAGGACAATTTAATTGAATTGTACCTAACAAAATATCCAACCAGGTGGGCAGCAAATACTGCTATCCCTCAATGGTGGACGGGGAGGGGGATCAAGGGGCTCGTTTTCAGCCACATCCATCTCATTCCAGAGTAGGGTGCATGTTAAGGCAGATAGTAAGGGTATGGGGGCATCAGTGGCATGGGGTTTAATATCCTTAATGACTGGAACTTCTGAGTAGTTGCCAGCCATCATTATAACAACGATGTATTTGCCCAAAGAATCTCTCAGCTTTGGGTGGTGTCTGGGAATCTAACAAATGTGGCAATATTGGTCCGATTTAATTTTGCTTTCAGATTCCGTGCTACAGTTACCACGTTCTGGATGGCTTCTGTGACGTTTTTGTGTAAAGTTTTCATGTTGATCTTACTTTGTGCAGTAAGATTTATGGGGATGATGGGAGGTGGAATTCCTCCTGCGAGCACAGCCACAGATTTGGCGGCAGCTTTGTGAAGCGGACAGCAATCTGGTGTAACGGCTGCTTCTACTC
Organism: Massospora cicadina; assembly: GCA_022478985.1. Taxonomy (NCBI): domain Eukaryota; kingdom Fungi; phylum Entomophthoromycota; class Entomophthoromycetes; order Entomophthorales; family Entomophthoraceae; genus Massospora; species Massospora cicadina. The sequence continues at coordinate 276,200 of JAKSZP010009231.1, forward strand.
AAAGCTGGTGGTCGCTGTAGAATGGTTTGGCGTTAGGTTGTGGGACATATTTCTGAGGTGGAAATTTTGCGTCCCATTCTGAGTTACAGATCCGCTTGAGTTACAGCGTCAGTTCCTCAATGATGTTACCTGATTTGTCAAATTCATCCAATAATTCCCATGGATTTTGGTTGAATTGGATTGGGGAATCAGCATACAGTTGAGGTTTGTTTGATTCAAGCATAAATATATGGGATTAAACTGGAATCCAATCCGATGTTTGGTTGGATGAATTATTTGTGGCATTGGGGCAAGATGGGTGCTGATTAGTGGCTGTATGTGCAGTGCAGCACCAGGCATTGGAGGAGGAGAAGGTAGGATCATACCCCATGTTAGAGTTGGCACAGGGTGAGCAGCGGATTGGTGGGCATAAGGCAAACTTTCAGCAACAGCAGAAGTTTCTAAGTATGGGCATTTACATTTTGAGTGGTTTATCTCAAAACAGGATGGACAACTTGTCCATCCGCCCTCAACGCGGGCCCAGAACGGATGGTCAGGGGCAGATGGGATGGTGGCACAAGGGGGAATTGCCAAAGAAATTTTTTTAAATTCAGGTCTGATTGTGGCATATGCCCAAGGCCCAGTGCGGCGTGTGGCCCCATTTGGGACCACAAATTGTAAGATGGGGTTGGCGCCATACCTTCCATCAGCTCCTGGTGTAGAACTTCGGAGGAAAGGTGGGTGGGCAAACCAGCGAACTGGACCATCAAGGTGGTGTTTGTTGGGAGCTGGGTCCGAGTTGTTGGGAGGGGAATATTGTTAAAATTTAATGGCACCATTGCCGCAGTGGCTGCATCAGCTTCACAGGGGAAGCCAAGATCAAAATAATTCTTATAGGGGCGGAAGTCATTGAAACAGGCCTGTGTCATCACTGCCTGAGCCATTTTGATAATGGCTTGGTCATTGTAGGGGAAGAATTTCCTACATTCAACCCTAAGGCCAAAATGCATGTTGCTCCGGGGGAGCACCAGGGGGCAGTGGGGCACTGCTTGGGTTTGGGCAAGATGGGCATCGAGATCCTTGGGAGGGAAGAATCATCCCAATGGTTTGGAATGACTGGGCGAGCAAGTCCAAGCGCGTTTTCCTGTCAGATGGAAAATGGAGGGGGGAGTATCACTGCTACCCTATGCTGGGACAGTCAGTGGGGGATCTTACAACATCAGAGCAAGACTTTGATGTGCAATTAAGTGTTTGATTTTAATTTACTGAAATTAAATCTTCTCAGAAAGTTACTCCAAGCAGAGAGAGAAGATATTTAATATCAATTAATTTAAAAGTTTAAAAAAATTAGAATCCTTTGTAAATAATACATCCTTTCTTTTTAATCAGTTTAGTAGTATGTAAAGGCTCGGCCCAGGACAGTTATAAAGACGCTCTCTGTTTCTCTCCCTTCATCCACAATAAAACAACACTACTCCTATGGTCTGTTGACATTTCATTCCTTATTTTATGCATTTTTAATGAGGAACTTTTATTACCCACTTTGCCTCCTACAGTCTCCATCTTCTACACTAATTCAAGTAGTTTTCCAATCAATATGGTGAAGCACACAGTCTTAAATTACCAAGATGGAAACCTCCAATGATTGAGTAAGATTTGTGATGTAATAGGGTAATCCCAGAGGAATAGCTTATTGACTGGAATTTGTGGTTATTGTTATGATTACTAGCTAGCTGCTCCCTAAATTGGGTCGAGCTGAATCCAAGTATCCTGCTGGGATTGAAAGTTATGATTGAGTGGGGGAATTGATGGCTCTAAATTTGTATACAGATCACTAGTGACTATTAGCTGATGATGATCCATTTGATTTATTTAAATAAAGTTCAGCAGAACCTGCTGAATTTTGAGTTCAAGGCGGCTGAGGATGTTTCTGGCACCTATTATATAACAATTAAGTATCACTTAAGAAAGAAAATTCCCCAAACAATAAACTACACCTATTCAAAATGTGTTATAGGTGATAAGCCAAGATGTCCCAAGTTACCCAAGAAACTGTAAATGTTTCTGGCGAATAATTACTAAGTCAAAATACAAACAAATACTCTTTATATAATAATTTATATGTTTCACCAGCAACTGAAGGCCAAGGGTGAATCCAAAAACTAATAATTGGTCATCATGAAGAATGATGAAAAATAGCTGAAATCAGGGAAAGAGAAGTGCAATGAGAGAGAGGTTGGCTGGAAGGTCCAGCAATGAGCTATTAGGCTGGCGACAGGCACAGTAGCCCTTTATACATTTAAATACATGGTACTTCTCTTTCAATAAACATCTCTTTTTTGTCTAATCCCCCTTTTTATAAAAGTTTATGCTTAATATTGTGGTTGGGTTTTAGGATGAGAGATCCCCAAATGGCTTGGGTGACACGCCAAGTTGTCATCCAGCATACTGGCTCTGACGCCTAAGGAGAAATGGCAAGGTTCAGTCAGTCTTCATACTGGTTGGCCTTCTGACCAGCAGAGCCCACTGTCACCGGAAAGCAAATTTCTGATAGTAATCCTTACTACAGGGGGTTCTTCTGGTTGGTGCCAAAGCAGCTGACAGGTTGATGAAGAGGTGGCGCGGATGTACTACCTTTTTGGCTGGTGAGGGGAAAAGCACATTGTTGTGACCCCAAACCAAAAGTTAGGATCCAGCAATTGCTTGTGGCGGTGAGGGGAACCCCTGAGCACCAGCCTCTCACGCCAAGGCAGGATGTAGGAGGATTACCATCTGATTTGTGGGAGAAAAATGTCATAATTTTAACCAGATGGAATCCTCCAATGATTTATTTTTATTTGGGATGAAATGGCCAATCCTGGCGGAATGGCATAAAGACTAAATTTTGTAGTTTATGATATGATTGCTGATTAGTTGCTCCCTAAATTGGGTTGATCCAAAATTAGTATTCCGTGAGTTGGGAAGTTAGGTTTGAATGGGGCCGATTGTTGGCCCAAAAATAGTATAAGGATCAACAGCGACTAATAGCCAAGGATGATACAATTAGTATCTGTCAACAGTATCTGTGTTTGTTGCCAAATGTCATTTATGGACCATTGTGAAGATTTCTAGTGTAAAGCTGATGTATTCACTATATATTATCCATCTATGATTTTGTTGCCTGTTTTAATTATTTGATGTTGGCAGAGTCCAAAAAATATCAGTTTGAGACGTCAAAGATTGTTCCAGCATCTTATATTATATTAAATAAACTATTTCCTGAATAAGGCAATTACAATCAATTGACTAAAAGAGTCAAAATGTACCATCAGCAAGTTACCAAGATATTCTGAGTCAAAGCAAGCAACAAAAGAGGTTTCCAGTGCATCTTAATTAATTAGAAGGTTGAATCCAAATTCAACGTTTATTTGTATTGACCAATTATATGGCTCGCTGGTGACAAAAGGCAAGGATGAGTCAAAAATAATAAAATTTAGACATCAAGAAAGATGTGATATGAGGATCAACACCAGGGAATAGAGAACTGCAGTGGAAGGCTTAAAGAGTGGTTAGCTGGAAGAACCAGCGGAAAGCTGATTGGTCAGAGGTTGGCACAGTAGCTCTTTTGTAAATAGTATTTAATCTGGCGCTTCCTTTTCAATAGATATCTCCCTTTGCCTAATCTATCTTTTGATATAAGTTTATAATTTATTTCATTTGGTTGGGGTTAGGCTAGGGGATCCCAAAATGGTTCGGGTGACACACAAGGGGTCAGCTGGCGCTGCTGGCCCTGTCACCTAAGGAAGAATGGCAAGGCTGACCAGTCTTCAAACTGGTTGGACTGCCAAACTAGCAGAGCCCGCAGTCAATTATCCAACAATGGGCCTCTAGTGATTGATTAAATAGATATTATCTCTAACAACATACCAAATGCCCTTAGAAAAAGTCAAAAAGCATTAATAGGGGCTTCTTCAGATCTTTTTGGGGCAACCCCATGAGTGGGAAAAGCTGAGAGGGCTACAACCCCTACAAGATTCCCAAATGGGTATTATTGTGTTTAATTAGATCAAAATTAAATTAAAATAAAAATTGATCATATTATGACTCATATGTTGTGTATGGCTGAAATTACATCAGTTAAAGTTTATGTGGTATTCATGGCAGATTGACGTTCAAAATCGAGGAGATAATTGCCCATTAGCTTGCAGAAAGTGCGGATCAATATTAGTTCAAGGTTAAATTTCCACTTAACAATCAATAGCATTTTTAGAAGAAGACAGTGTGAATCAACAGATACTTTTAGGGTTAATCACCAGGGTGACTTGGGAGGAAGATCTATGATAAAGGTTAAAATCACAAATTGATTTTAATCAGGGAATAAAAGTAATGAATAAACTGGAAACTTACTCTAAGATGGTTGGTTGCCTATAAATGGAGAGTGTAAAGTAAGATTAACATTTTTGCAATGACTAAGCCACTTGCTAAGCACCCTAATTGGCAGGCTGGGCTGCTTATGAAAGGTTTGAATGGAAGGCATTAAAAGTCTTAGATGGCTCATGGAAGCTTTGGCAGCATGCTTACCAAATCAAGGAGAAATCTAGCCAGATACTAATAAATAAACAGATTTTTCTGAATGTTTTTTTACCAATATCAGTTCAACAGGAACCTGTCCTATCAATATAATTCAATGTAAAAATTTTACTAGTAAATACATGATCCATAGTTATGATCCGTGATCCATACTATTAAAATAAACCCTATCAAACTTTCTAGGCAAATTAGAGTATATATATGGACTTAAGTGGGGTGGGCGGTTCCATGGATATCATCAGTTACCTGACACATTTGGGGTGAACCTAGGGTCCAGGTGGAGGGCCTAAACTTAACCACCTCTCTTAACAACCCTTCCTTATGCTTTACCAGATCATAAGAGGAAATGGGGCAGAGAGGTAGGTCCTTAAGAGCCAGGGAAGTACTCATCGCTCATCTACTACATAAGAAAGTTCACTGCTCTGAGAGAGGGGCTATACTGGTTGCCTGGGCCCCACATACTTCTGTGTGAAATTTGCTAAAGATCAATCTGGAGGGGATGGTCATATAGACTTACAAGATCTGCAGTTGATCCATTTCAGCCAATTTAGTTTGGATGAGGCTTTTGGCACATGTTTAAACTGCTATTTTTCTCAAGGAAATACTAGAGCGTCCCTTTTTAAGTTTTATTGACAGCTGTGCCTCTGGCATTCTGGGGTTTCGCTGAATACTAATGCACCCAGAGAGGTAAAACAGCCTTAATTCATTATCACAATCCAAGACAAAATCCCAACTACACCGTTAAAATAGAAAAATACTTTTGATAATTTTTTATTAAAACAGCCCATTTTCCCAAAATTCCTCACCATTTTCCAATTTTCATATCCCAAAAATCACAAGTCCCTTTTGTATTTTTGTTCATGGTGATATTAAATTATTTTGTCATGAACCTTAATTCTATTTCCTATTTGACTTTCCCTTTTATTCTTTTCCCAAATTAACTCTTTCTTTATTTTATAAACTTTTCTGTTGTCAAATAAAGCTCCAGATCTTCAGTTTTAAAGTCTTTTTTATCTACATATTTATGAAAAAGTTTAGGGAAGCTAAACTAGGAGAAGCCAAATATGGTTTGTTCCAGTATCCGTCTCCAACCTCTACTTGTGCTAATCTTTCTAATAAAACCCTATCCTCTTAAGCGCAACTTAGGAAAACCTGCATCATAAGAAGTAGTTGCAATGGCTAAGAGCTTTGCTGCAAACACTAAAATTATTCCATTTTTATATAGACCAGTGCACTTACTTGTGATTGTACTGCCATATTTTGCTATCATTTCTTAAGCTTTTCAATAAAGAGCTTTTCACATGCCAATTCTTGGCTTTGTCATTTTTATAAAAGCTTTATGGGTCCTTTTGACGTGCATTATGGCCAACATTCAGCCGCTGTATTGGCTTACCCCCGTCATTAGAGGGCTTTGAGGCCTTTTTCTTAATAGTTTCTTGTTTACTTGGATGTTTTCTTGAAAATTGCGTTTTTTTGAACAGAGCTAACTTGGTCTCCCCTAGTCCTACAAGATGCAATAAGTAGATCATCTGTTTCTGAGTACTTTAGACACTCGGCAAAGGCTGTTGTACTTAATATGACATTGGGTGGGGGGAGGCATAGGGTTGAAGATATATGGGCTGGCTATTTGATAAGTTACACAATGTGCAAGGCTTAAAATATAGTTAAATTTATTTTATTTAGGTTAAATCAATTTTAAAATTGTCAAAAAAAGCTGAAAATTGTGGCTTCAACCTTAACTTTAGAGTTGTAAAGGAAGTCTGTGATGGCTTCTTTAAGGCCCTTTCTGAAAGTAAGGATAGGATGGTAATTCTAAATTGGCATCTTAAAGAAATACTTTTATATTCAAGTGGAGGAATAGCCTCTTACTGGGGCAACAGTTTATGGAGGGCGAGGTGAAGGGGAGCTCTGATGGAACTGTGAAAGCATTTATAAAAGATAATTAGATAATAAATCAATGCTATGGTTTTTATGAAAAGAAACCGAGGTAAATCAGTGTTTATAGTAGCAACAAATCATATGTAACAATAGTCATACTACTTTTCTGAAGAAAATACTTCTCTCATTGTCAAATTATAAATGGACATGGGATTTTATTCCAGATAGATTGACTAGGTTTGGTTAGTGATGAATGGTTAGAGATAGGAAATTTGGGTCTCTGAAATTCATTGCAAAATTCTGAAGTGAAACATTATTTTCTGCTGAGTATTTTAAATTTATGCTTGTGTCTATGATACTAACTGCTGTATTAAAATTTAGTGATAATTTAGAATAATCTGGGTGAATAAATGTACCAATAAAATATCACTCATTGGGTTGGTGATGAGTTGAGGTAGTTTTCTAGATCTTTCTGCAGTGGCAACTAGTCCTTTTAGTAATCTAGTTAGAAACATCAAGGAAGATGGTGTATTATAATATCTAACTGAAGGGATGATAAGTATCAGAGGGTATAATAGTTTTAGTAAGAGTACAAGGTATGAGTTGCAGCTGAAGGAATGGATACTTGCTTAGGCCTGGGGCATGCAATGTGGGTTGCACCTCTCATGACCGCAAAATGGTGGATGAAGTCTGAGTTATACATGTTCCGCCAGTCCATAAAGGCTTGGTATAATATTATGGGGCTTATGTGAGTAAGAGACCCAGATAACCCGAAGATGAGCATTACAATGGCTGGCATACGCGTTTGGGTGATGGGACTATGAGCCAAAGGGTACATCAGTAGCGTCAACTTTACATAAAAGGCTTAGTTTAAAAGCTTCTTATGACTAAAGTTTACAAACTGGTCTTTTCAGTGGCAACATTGTCTAGTTTTTAACTGACGCTCCACATAGGGGATAAAAGTACCATACTTTACCCACAAGCTTTAGTAAGTGTTGCTTTGTGAAAAGAAAGTTACTTATAGAGTACAGGAAGATTTTTAGATTGGCTGAAGTTTTATAAGGGCAGAAAGAGATGCCCTGTTGAGTTTGGTAAATTAAAAAGCCCTTTTTAAACTTTATGGATTGTACTAGAATTTTTATTGATGAACCACATACATAAATGTTTGCAATATGTATCAATAAAGACGCAGTAACCAGGAGTAATAATCTTTGTAATGGCAGCTTTACGTAAAATCTTTCCATGACTAAGATTGTTTGATTTTGTAAACACAGCGGCAAAGCTCCTAAGAACTCACTTTTCTTTGCAGCATACCGTGTAAATAAATGAAAAATTACTCTAATCCATAGGATTTTTTGGCATGTAGTTTACCTACCAAAGCTTATGTGTGATAACGTCACTAAGTTCACTTATCCTTTATACCCCACTTGGTCTAACAACATCTTAATTTTCATCCAAATCATGGAGAAATGGTTGAATGCACAAAGCTATCCTTTACCACCTGTTGGACTTGTAGTGAACGCTCATATGGAACAACTAAACCTAAATATTAGTCTGCTGAGGTGCAGGGGACATCTATGACAATAATGCTGTCAAACAACCGACATGCCTAGGAATAACTTAGCTTCCATGGAGGGTTTCCATTACCCATGACAGTATCCAAATTTTGCACTGCTTTGAAATTATGATTATATGAATATGGATCCATGGGGAAAAACTGCAGGAAATATTGGTTGATGAATATCATTCATATCCTGACCACTAGGCTGAAGTTGGCTAAACTTGACCGTGCTTTGCGCAAAGAAGGCTGACTGGTTGGGTTATGTGGGGGAGACTGTTCCATCAATCCAATATGTATATTCAAGATAAAAATTTTCAATTCATCTGGATGCTCACTTGATATTGGGGAGTAACAATTGTTATGTCAGATTTGATCCCAACAGATCTCCCCTGAGGAGCATCTGATGGAATGGAGTTTTCATTTCCTTTGTAATTGCGGCAGATTATATTAAAAACTAATCATTCCGCTCAGGTAGATACTCCAGATATACATTACTGAACAGGTGAAGTATGCAACACTCTTAGGGAATGGCTCTTTAAAATTTAATTGGTAAAGTAGGCTAGAGCAGTAATCACCCACAAGACAACCATGACCATACTGCTAATAATAAGCATGGTTTTTCAATTGGTTAGGGTTTCTATAAAGCTGTCATAATTACTAAAATTTTGCAAAGTTAAAAGTACTTTGGTGATACTGATTCATCATTTGGGATATAATGAAATACCCCAGCACTCTGCCATTAGCAGAGCGCTGGAGGATTTTACAATAATAGTGTTTGAGGAGTGGGGACTGTAGAATATCCCTACAACAGGATGCGAAAATCTTCTTCAGTGCGCTGGGACTTTTGCGCTATAACCCAGCTTACACACTGTGTGTTGCCCATTTCTCGGTTCTTGCTGCAAAACTTTGCTCTTTCGTTGGGGTTTCAGCATCCTTTTGTTGCTCAAATCTTTCTTAACAAGATACTATATCATTCAAGGGGGCTCCATCTGATTGACCTCTATATTAGCAGTCCCATTGGGATTTCAGTTTAATCCCCCCACTTGAAATCAGATTTTATCACAGATTCTCTCAATTTTCATAATGTAAATTTTTGCTGAGTTGAACATCGTGGCAAATTGATCTTTCCCTATTTTTAGCTTTTAAAAAAAAGAGATGGGGAGGGGCATCAAAACCCCAACATTTGTCAAGGGTGTACCCAAGATCTTCTATATTTTCCCTTTCTTGATAGAAAGGGTTAAATAGCCTTATATAAATTAATGGTGTGGATGGAACCCTTACATTAAACTTTTCTGTATGAAAGACAGGGTCTAAACCTCCCTCTGGAGCGCATACCATGGCATACTCTTTTTGTGGTAGGGTAAGATTGATGACTGCGCTGATCAGGGATACAATAGTGGAAGGTGGCAGGATGGCCTTTTGAGCTTTAAATTTTTTAAATAAATTGTGGCAGTTGGTACAGTTACCGGCAGGATCTAATTAGTATCAAAGTTGTTATACATTTCCCACGCCACCAGGTATTGGATTCCTTGCTTGATTCCTCTTGAGCCAATAATTTCCTCCACCTCAAATTATTAAACTTCCTCTACCAGGATTAGTTTAAATTATGCTAGCTTCTTACCCTTGAAGGATGACATAACTAAAGCATGAAATGATTTGTGAAATTTCGAGTGTGGCGGTAGCTCCACATAGAAGGACCCATGTTCAAACAAAGAATATGGAAAAGGGTCCTGCCCTCTTGCAAGCAGGTTTGCAGAAAGGCACTTTGAAGTTGGGGATTTTTGTGTCCACCATCACCAGATCGCCCAACTGATATCCAAGAGCTTCTCGGCGTATTAATCTGTAGACAGTTTGGCATCCTGGAAGTTTTTATTAGCTGCCTCTTCACTTGTTGATGTATCTTATGGAGGTGTGTCACAAAATTCTCTGACACTGGAATGTTTGTGCGTATCTGAGGACAAATTGTGGAGGTGGGGTTGTAACCCAGGTTGTCATAAAACGCCAACATTCATGTAAAGGCACACAACAATATTTTTACAAAAACTATGTTAAAGCCAGGTCACCTGCTCATGTGTCCTGAGCAACGGTGGTGTAACATCAAAGTATCCCACAAGCAACTGGTTAATCCTCTCTTTTTGTACATCAGATTAAAGATGTTACGTCAACAATTGGCATGGTTTTATATGTATTGTTTCGCACATTATATCGCAGAATTTCAAGGTAAACAGTGGCCGTTATCACTTAGTATCTCTTGCAGTACCCCTAACAAATTAAAGATTTAGGTCACAATTAACTGAGAAATGTCTTCACCGTGGTTGTAGTCAAACATGGGATAAAATAGTCCATATTTTGTGAAACTGTCCTCTTCTACCATGATCACGTCAAACCCCTCTGAGGTTTTCAGGCCAATGAAAATTTCTACTTGTACTGACGTCCATGGTTTTTCTGCATGTTGAAGTAAATAGAAGAGACCTTTTCGCCCTATCTTGTCAGATTTGGATTGCATGTAGATTACGCAATGTTCTATCCAGGATGAAATGCCCTTTGTCAGCCCTTTCCAATCATATGCTCTCTTTATTCTTTGGTGGTCTTCTTGCCTCTAGGGTGCCCCATTGTGGCGGATCATGATGTTCTTTTATCACATGGAGCAAAGTTGTGTAACTACATATGCAAACTCAGAAAGTAGATCACCCTAGAATTTTTTGAGTACCAGTTGGAATGGTTTTTTCTCACCTGTATCTTGTCCCCTAAAGCTTGTAATTAGGTTTCTGATTGTGCATCTAGTACTGCATCTTGTAGGAAACCTTTGGCGCTAGTTGTTGGGGTTATTTTAAGGGTACCTTATTGTGTGAGGCCTGTGAGGTTGTCTTTGGGTTTGGTTATGAGCTTGGGGTTGTGGGTGTTGATGGACGTGTCGTGGCACCAATATTTTCTGGTTCTGCTGGTGGCTCAAGCAATACTTGTTTGGGAGAAATCACCAGAACTAACTTGACACCCTTCATGGGTCAGATCCAGCGAACAGGCTCCTACTGAGTATATACAGTAGTATGTGTGTTGGCTCCTTGACAAGCTCATATTTGAGATCTAAGTTAAGGAGGTTATGGTGCATTCTGGTTAGACTGTGTGCAATTCTTGCAGTTTGTGATAATATATGAGAGACTTGTGGTCAGTGCACACAGTCACCGTGTGTTTAGCTCCCTGTAAAAAAATTTCCAGTGTATCATCACCCACGCTACTGCAGCCAGTCTTTTATCAAATATTGCCTAAGATCATTCAGCGCCAGTGAATCTCCTAGAGAAGTATGTCACCAGGTTTTCTCAGCCATCATATTTCTGAAACATTACTGACCCTAAATCTGTGCCAGAAACATTGCATTTTACAATAAATGGTTTTTCTTCATTGGTATGCCGCAGGACAGGCCTGAGTAAAATCTCTTTGCTGACTTTGAAAACCTTCTGGCATTCCGCTGTCCAGATAAAAGCACATTTTTTTCCGTTAGGAAGTGGAGAGAGAAGCCAGTTCTGAGAGCTCTGGAGAGTACTTTATCAAGAAGGTGACAGACCCAGAAAAATGCTAAGCTGACTCTTGGGTGGTGGGTGTAGCCCACGTCTTTATCTCTAACAGATTTAGTATCAATGACATGACCGTCATTAAATACTAAAATTCTAAGAAACATTACTACATAGTTGAAAAATTCACATTTTAATGGTTTTGCATGCAGACCTTCACGTTAGAAGACGGTAGCCACCGCAACCAAAACCTTCTCATGTTGCTTTAATGTAGGGGATAGGAACTGAGTGTCATTAATATATGCCCCTGCACGTTTAAAGCAGTGGTCATATCACTTGGATGATGACCCTCTGAAAGATGGTGAAACATATTTAAGCCTAGACTAGCATAATCTTAAACTGATCTATGTTATGGCATGTGCAAATAGCTGCCAACCATTATTGGCCCTCCTTAACTACAATTTGGTGAAAAGCGGTTACTAAGTACAATTTATGAAACGCTTTTGACTTGGCATTCACTTGGGAGATTAAGGCCTCCATTGAAAGGAGTTATGGATAAGGCATTATGACATTCTTTAAGTGGCTATAATCCATTAAAGGCCTCAGGGAGCTATTGGATTATGGGGTGAATACCATTGGAGAAGACACCAGCAAGGTCTTTTGATATTTACACATCCTTTAGCTATCATTTTATTGATCCATTTTTTTATGGCATGATCCTCAGTAGAAGTATATGGGTAGAGTGGTCATATGATCTTATTGAGATCCACCATTAAGAGGAACTACATTTTAAACTAGGAATAGGGTGGTAAGTGGTCCTCCATGTCCACGTCAAAACTCTTCTTTTATGGTTCTAGTATTGAGGGCATTGTTGGTAGATCAGCTACCGCGCTTGAGAGGGAGTATTCAAAGTGGCCGCCAAAGAATTTATTCTAACCAATATGTGAAACAGAGAAACTTTTGATGGAATGGTAATAGGTCTAAAAGGCAAGCATACTCTGCTTGAGTTTAATAGTAACCGCCTGTCAGTGCCACCATCCTACACCCAGGATCATAGGGTAGAATATGTCTGGAATCGCTGAGAAATTGGCATGAAACTGATGACCATGGGCTTAAAAAGCAACAGCTCGCATAGAAGCAGGGTGAACATTTTTACCCTAGAGGCCCTCATGACGGATACCCATGGTAAAAGCCAGGTCTAACTCATGTGCCATTTTAAGAACAATAAATTTTATTGAAGCTCACGCACCATTTTATGTGTTCACCACTTCCCATCTGGAACAAAAGTAATTTTCACTTTGAAAAAGAAATAGACACAATTGATTTTATCAAGGCTTTTTAACAAGCATAATCCAGCAGCGTTATTTTCATATGTGGCATCTTGGAGCAATCATGAGACATTCTGAGAATTAAGAAGGCATTGCTACCGCCCAGGTGTACAATAATGGGGCAAAATGGGGTCTGTCGAAACTGTCAATGGGAATATGTGGCTAAGGTCCTCAATTATAAGATTCTGACGCCAATACTCCTCAACTTGTTCCATTGTTTCCATCTAATAGGTTACAGTGCGGGGTCCTCAGGATCCACTGATATGCATACAGTGACTAGGGCTCTGTCTGAAACATCACCGACCAATTTCATGAGTCTAGGTTTGAGTAATCTGACATGAATTACTAAAATCTTCAGGGCCTTCAGCTATGAGTAAGATGATCCATGTGATAGTAGAGTGGGCTGGTCATGTGCTTCTTCTGTAACAATCAGAGAGACGTATGGGGAAAGGGCCAACACCTTCAGTGTGCTAGAGGGACATTTTCGGATTTGTTTCCGCCAAGCTGGTGTCAGGTACATTTTAATAACTGGTCCTTATTCCATATCCATTTCATCACCCAATTTTCCCTCCTTGCCAGATATCATGAGTACCTCATACTTGGGGGTGGAGGAAGTTGGTTTGGTGTAACGGACGTTCAGCTTAAGGGTGGCTGATTTTTTTGTAGATTATATTCCAGGGTGTGCCTCAATTTGAGAGCTAGTTTTTATGCCCTTCCAGGTTTTGGGGTCCGTTGTACCATGCCATGTGTGATCACGCTACTTGGTTGAGAGAAGCTCAGAAAGCAGCATTGGCTAATGTCTGCTGGTAGTTGGAGGGACTCCACAAGTTTATAAGAGTCCTTAATATGGTCCTCCAAGTTAGTGGCCAATCTCCATTGATGAAGTAATTTTTACAGAAGCTGCAACTTTGATGCCGGCGTGATCACCATGATTAAGTTTGTAGTGTGAGAGGTGACTCTTCTGGGTACATATTTTGGCACAAGAGGGTGTGGGCCCAGATTTTGGCCTCGCCATCCAGGGCATCCAATAGTGCCAAGGATTGTTGGTCCTCAGAAGCCTCAGTGATTCAGTTTAAATTCTCTCACAATTAGAGCTCCTCAGAACACCCAGAACCTGGCAAGACAGTTTATCAGAAAGGAAGCGGTGAGCCTATCACCATAACATTGCACGCTTGAGTACTTGAGAGGAGGAAATCAGATGTGCTGCTCAAACAAGGATTATTTGCTAAATGCCTTGATTAACGCCACTATGACCATCAGGTCATGAGGCGCACATAAGTCCATATAAGCTCTTTTTAGCTGTTGAAGAGCCCAGGTTAAGCAGATCCTGAGCCAATGATATGAGAGCTTTATTAATTGGCTAGGTTATTATGTCAGTCAAATAATGTGCTAAAGAAAGACTGGCTTTCTTCAGGGGTACTCCAACACCCATTATAAGTAAAAACTGCAAGGCATCGCCATTCTGATGATATGCAAATATGAACCATGTGAGTAAAAGTGAAGAATTATTGGTCACATCAGATATGATCCCAGAAGTTTCACTTTTAGTAGTGTCCACAGAATCATTGCTCCCATTTCCATGATGATTGGGGCAGATTGATTTGAGTGGTGAGTCATTTCTCCCTCCTTAGCTTACATTTGGGTCATGTTCCCAATATTTTTTCATGCATACTTGTTACCAAGTGGTGATTGTCAAAATTTGAGGATCGCATGCTTATTTTATTAAATCTTGAATGCTTAATCAGGCTGAAGTTCAGCCAAATGATCCTCAATTTTGCCATTGGATTATGGTATTTTGACTATTTAGAAACCCGTTAGGGATCCTCAAATAGCTCCAACTTTTCTGGCCAATTTGGGGCTTGATTTTCCCTGTTAATTGGGAACTTCAACCGTAGCAGGCAAAGTTGCAAGCTGTGGATCCTGAGATCCAGGTTTGCTGGAACTCTCCAAAAGCGACATAGGATATAATTTAGAAAGAAATTAAATTATATAGATATTTATTAGACTATATTATTTGATAATTATTCATTAGGCCAGACGCTGGTATTATACCTCTAGGGCATCTCCTGGCCACATTTGAGCCCAAAATTTTAACAGATATTTTTTTACCTCAGTTCAGCCCTTGACTGATATAACTGAGACCTTTTGCTAGGTTTATTTGTGGTAAAATACTCTCATATTTGAAGTATTTCAGGGAGTAAAATTGCGACAATGAGCGTGCAAAATGGTCCTAGGATCATCTCAAAATGAGTTTTATCATACTGCTGACAAAATA